>MU671007.1:0-19910 GCA_026770625.1 Nicotiana glauca | reverse complement strand
TTTTGTCATCGTATATATCATCAAAACAACATAAAAATGTGATTATTTGGGGCGTGATTATAGTCAAATTCACCTATTATCAATTACTACTGCTACAACAACAATAACAACAAAAAATCCAGTATAATCCCAATAGGTAGGATCTGAGGAGAGTAGTCTGTATGCAGGCCTTACTCCTATATAATACAGGTAGATAGGCTATTTCCAATAGACCACCGGTAAGAAGAAGAGGAGGAAAGCAGGAAGGAAGAAAGAAGGAAGAGAAAGGAAAAAGGGAGAGAGAAAGGATAAGTAGTACTAAATAATAACAACAGCGAATACAATACCTGAGGCGAACAAAACTACATAACGTAATAAAAATCTAAGAATATGAAGGGACATGCATGCTACTAAGACTATCGGTGAACAACTAAAAACTACCCACTAATCTTCTACCTTAATTCGCGACCTCTACACCGTCCTATCAAGGGTTATGTCCTCAGCGAGTTGAAGCAGCGACATGTCCTATCACTACAACAAATTTGATTATCAATGATGAATTATTTTGTCACCTATGATTCACTTTTCGTCACCAAAGATTTTTTTGTGACGAAATTTTTTTTGTCATTCTTTCGTCTCTAAAACACCGTCACTAATAACATATCAACTTTTTGTTTCGTCGCCAAATGATGAAGTATTAAATACGAAATTCTTTTTCGTCCCAAAATACGTAATATTTATGACGGATTTATTTGCCATAAAAAGTACAAAAAAATCGTACTTAATAATATGATTTTGTCACTAAAAAGTGCATTAATGTCGACGAAACTGCCTCGTCTCTAAAGATTTAGTTTAATTAGTGACGACATCAAATGTCTCTAAAGCTATGTGTGTTTCATAGTTGAAAAACCGTAATTTTGTTACTAAAGACTACCTTTTATCAACAAAAAAATATTTCGTCCCTAAATATATTATTAGTGATAATTATAATTTTGTAGTTAAAACTATCATCTCGTCACTAAAAAAAATATTTTTATCAACAAAATAAAGTTGTCACTATATATTATCATAATTAGTGACTGTTGGATTATGGGTCATGAGTCGCTCCATGTGGGTTGACCCGATCCCGTTAGGAGAGATAAGGGAGAGAGGTTAAAGGGAAGTTACTAGGGAAGTTACCACTAGAGCACTAACACCCACTAAACTGAACGTGGGTGAGTGAGGGGTTATCTTCCTTAACCGCCTGAACGTGGGTAAGTGGGGGGTTATCTTCCTTAACTGCCTGAACGTGGGTGAGTGAGGGTTATCTTTCTTAACCGCTATTACTCTCCCTATTTATATGAAGGAGATAACATAGAACAAAGAAGGGTGAGTTTTTTTCTCTACCGTAAAAATTTTCTCTGACTCTCTTCTTCTCCTAACGAAGAACACACACAAGTAAGAACATCTAATTGGTGGAAGATTAACTTTATTTCCTAGTGATTCAAAGTTCGATTTTGGGGCAATCATTTTGGTAGTGAGTTCAACAATTTTTCTGCTGCGTTGACAGGTACGCTAATGTTATTCTCGCCCCGCGATTATTATTCTAACATTGGTATCAGTGCCCACGTTACATGCTCATAGTTGTTGATTGTCTCAATGTGAAATACTGTGTGAGAAGTATTTTTTTAATATACTGTTCATACCATTTTCTCTTTGTGTTGCACATTGATAGATTGTAAACAGAATAAAAAAAAAAAGAAAACTTTAAAATAGTAGTAGGTATCACTTTTCTTGTTGAAAGAGTGTTCAAGATTTTGAAGGAGTAAATTTTTGTATATGTGTTTGCAATTTGGACATAAACCGATATTGCTTTATATAATTTGTGAAGAGGATCAGTGGTATGTCCTACTTTAATAAGACTTTTATTCTGGAAATAAAATTACGAGAACATAAATTGGAAGAACTTCTCTTAATTGTACAATTGGAATTCATATCTAACTCTCAATTCAAAATAAAATAGAACTTACGAATTGGTTACGTCTTCCTACTGCTAAAATAAGAGCAGTTTATGAAACTTTTTCTCTTGAATTTATTAAGTGGCATTAGTGAACTTTTAAAATTTACCACTGTTGGTTACATATTCCATTACTATTTAATTATCAATTTAAATAAATTAACTTGAAACCTTTATTCAAATAAGAGACACATGTTTTTCTTATTTTGTTTACCCCAGTTTCATACAATTTTATTTATGGGAGTATTTGACTGATATTATTTAAAGTAGGGCATATTTATGTTAATTCTTTTGCCCACGTGAAAGGGTATTTCAAATTGCAGAGAAGTTAATTCACTTCTATGCACTTTGGGATTTGACTAGTCAATATTTTTTTTGTCATCTCCTTCTTTGCTTTTCTTATTATCTTAGGATGAAGAATTGCATAGTGTTAACAGAATATTCCTACAGAATGACTAATATCATGGATTTATAAATCAAGAGATTTAATCGACATATTTATCCACTAAGGCAAGTCTTATTTGTTCATGACTTTGATTATGTCATTGCTAGAGATTTGGCCTTAATTGAACTCACTATCTACTTAAAGTAAAAAATTATTTAGCCATATCCCTTACATTAATATATTTCTACGAGTTATTGTGACATATGTTGTCACATTGAGTGGTTGTAGCCATTCTTATTGTTTTCTTGGTCCTATTTCAGATATGGCTGAACAGGGGCAAGTTCGAATCACTCCAAGTGGGAGTTCTCGAAGATAGGGAATGGGACAACGTAGAAGGATACATCATCGCATGACTTATTTCTATAATGATTCAGACTCGGAGCCTTAAGTCATCAGGAATATCCCAAGGGCGAGACAAAATCAGTTAAGGGATCGAAGGGCTGAACGAAGGGAAAGAGAAAAGAAATTTAGAGAGCTTAGGGTTTCACTAGCTGAACATATTGAAAACTATCAGTTTACCCGAGATGCACTAATTGATGCTATTGACGAAATTGAACTATCTGATTGGGAAGCCTTAGCAATTTTAGTAGATTCACTTGGATAACTTTTAGGTAGTATTTTAACTAAAGTTTATCACGAGGTTTGGCCCAGTGAATCTTTTTGGGTTTATGTTATTAAATTTGAAGCTGAGTGGGAGAACTGTCTCTACAACTACTTGTAATTTATTTAATTAGTGAAACTTTGTTATTTGTTTGCAAGATTATATGTTATTTTATTTGTTTATTTTTAATGTATGGCAATTAAAATAAGTATGCCATGATATTGAAAATCTTGACAAGATACACACTATGAGAAATGATTTTATAAAATTTTAGTTAAACATTTAGTTGTAGATGATGAATGAAAACGTAGTAACCTTTCGATTCTATACTAAGTGTAAAATTAATATTTTATTTAATTGATTTGCCCAAGTGTGTATATCACATGCGAGAATGATGAGTAATAAAAATACACTTGCATTATTGTTTCATTTGACAGACTATGGCATCAAAAACTATCATTGCCGACTTAAACAAGGGTGACAAACTGAACGGTAAAAATTATGATATTTGGAGCCGTAAGATGTGGTATGTACTGGAAGAACAAGATGCTCTTGAAGCCATTAACCATGTCATGGTTTTCCCAGAGGAGGGTAAAACTGCCCAACATAGGAGAGATCTTGAGGCTTACAATTCTTGGAAAAAGAAAGATGCCACTGCTCGTGGAATCATTGTAAGCTCAGTTGTGGATGATTTCATTCATGAATGTGAACAATTCCCTACTGCTAATGCCATATGGGCGCATTTGAGAGAAACATATGGGGGTACTACTGTAACCCACCTTAGACAGCTGACTATCAAATTTGACACTTACAAAAAGCGTCATGACCATAGTGTCAAACAACATCTAAGAGTGATGTCGAATATGATTGCTCAACTCAAAGTTGCTGGCCATGTTTTCTCTGATGAGCAGCAAGTTCGGGCAGTGATTTGGTCTCTTACCAATAATTGGGAACATTTGAAGGTTAACTTGACCCACAATGATAGCATCAAAACGTTTGCTGATGTTGCCCGTCATGTGGAGCTTGAAGACGAACGACTTGGTGCTGCTAAAGTTGTACCTAATGCCTTTGTGGCAGAATCAAGTGGTACAAAGAGATCAAGCTTCAAGCGCAAGAGAAACTGAAAAAATGACGGAAAGGGTAAGGAGACCAGAGAAGGACCCTCCAAGAAAAAAAACAAGCCAAATTCCAAGAAAGAAAAACGGTTTTCAAGAAGAAAGACAAGAGCAAGATGAAGTGTTACAATTTCCAAGTTCCAGGGCATTTAGCTCGTGAGTGCACTGAGCCGAAAAAGGTAGCATTTCAAAACACATCTCTTAGTACTATATATGTTTCCAGTACTGTTTTACTAACTGAATATTATCCTGTGTGGATTGTAGACTCAGGGGCCACGGCTATGTGAGCCGCGATAGAGAAGCGTTTATAGCGTTTCGTCGAGTTCCACCTAGATCAAAGCATGTATATATGGGAAATAATGCAAAGCTTGAAGTCAAAGGGATAGGCACTTGTAGAATGGACATGCGTTGTGGCCGATCTTTGATGTTGTATGACGTCCTATATGTTCCAGAGATGCGATGAAACTTAGTATATGTGTCTATTCTTCTAGATTTAGATTTCAATTTGAACTTTAGCCGCAGTGGTCTTTGAATTACTCAAGACAATGTTTTTTATGGTTTTGGACATCGTTATGATGGTTTTATTGTGTTATATTGTAATCCTTCTACGTATAACTATTATGTTGACCATTTTGTTATGGCATGTTATTCTAGTAACAATGAAGTTGATGTTATCACATGGCATGCAACATTAGGTCACATAGGGCAGGATCGAATGAATGGATTGGCTAAAGAAGGACATTTGAGTTCTTTCTCTAAAATTGAAGTGCCAACTTGTGAAAATTGTCTTGACGGAAAGATTACACGTAAACCATTTGGAAAGGCTAAGAGAGCTGATTTTCTATTGCAATTAATTCATTCTGATATCTGTGGTCCAATGAATGTGAGGGCTAGGTCTGGTGCTTTATATTTCATTATGTTTATTGATGATTTCACGCGCTTTGATTATGTCTATTTGATTTCTCATAAATCTGAAGCACTTGAATGCTTTAAGAAATATTTGAATGAAGCTGAGAATCAATTAGACAAAAGGATTAAGACCCTAAGAACCAATAGAGGGCGTGAATATCTATCGAAAGAATTTGAAGAATTGTGCAATGAAAAGGGAATCACGAGACAATTAACTATTCCGTACACACCTCAACAAAATGGTGTAGCAGAAAGGAGGAATAGAACACTGCTAGACATGATAAGGTCCATGATGGCGCAGGTAAATTTACCTATCTCCTTTTGGGGAGATGCGTTATTGACTGCAACTTATATATTGAACAAAGTACCTTCTAAATCAGTTTCTTCCACTGCTTATGAGCTATGGACTGGTCATAAACCAAACTTAAAGGATTTACGACCTTGGGGTTGTGCTGCATATGTAAAAGTTTCTTTTAGCAAGTTTGGTAAATTAGGTCCAAAAGGCAAGAAATGTATCTTTATAAGATATTCAGAACACTCCAAAGGGTATGTGTTCATTAGCAAATTAGAGGATAGAAGTGTTACCGAGATTGAATCGAGAGATGTCACATTTTTGGAGAATGATTTTCCAAAGAAGGGCGAGGTAAAGAATGGAGAGCGTCTTTATGAAATGTTGAGCTCAGATAGTCAGCAAGTGTCTTCTGACACAGTTGATAATCAAATTGATCAAGATCTTGTTCTTGATCCTAGTGGGAGTGGGAACTCTCAATCCCAAAATCCTTCTGACAAATCTAAATTTTAACTACGAAAGAGTGCCGGGAAAAATATATACAAACGTACTTATGAAATTGAAGATTATATTTTCTCGGTATCTCCTACAGAGATGGATGAGCCAAAGTCTGTGACTGAGGCTTTATCAAGCCCTGGAAAAGATGAGTGGATGAAAGCAATGCCAAAATAATTAGAGTCCATGAAAACCAACAAAGTCTGGGATCTAGTTGATCTTCCGCTTGGGCGTAGAGCTATTGGGAACAAATGGGTTCTCAAATTTAAACGCAAAGTGGATAGGTCAATAGAAAGATACAAGGCACGATTGGTGGCAAAAGGCTTTACTCAAGAAGCTAGAATAAATTATGAGGAAACATTTTCACCAGTTGTGAAGTTTACCTCAATTCGCTTACTTTTGGCTAATGTTTCACGTTTGGATTTAGAATTACATCAAATGGACGTGAAGACAGCTTTTCTCAATGGAGAACTAAACGAAGAGATCTAACTGGAACAACCTGTAGGCTTCATCGTTAAAGGCCAAGAAAAGAAGGTCTGTAAATTGAAAAGATCTATTAATGGCCTGAAGCAATCTTCAAGCCAATGATATTTGAGATTTCACAAGGAGGAGATCTCATATGATTTCACCATGATAGATGAAGACCATTGCATTTATGTAAAGAAGTCCAATGGGATATTTGTAATTCTCTCTCTTTATGTGGACGATATTTTATTGGCCGAAAATAATTTGGAGTATTTGAAAATTGTCAAGTCATGGCTTTCAAAGTCTTTTGACATGAAAGATATGGGCGAGGCAGACTATATCCTTGGAGTTAAGATCCAAAGAGACCGTTCCAAAAAGTTATTGAGTTTATCTCAAGAAACTTATATAAAGAAAATTTTGGAGCATTTTTGCATGAATAATTGTAGATCCATGGATACTCCAATAGCGAGAGGTGAAACTTTAAGCCTTGAAATGTGTCCCAAGACTGAAAATGAAAAGGAAGACATGTCTCAAGTTCCATATTCAAGTGCTGTCGGGAGCTTGATATACGCTATAATGTGTATTCACCCAAACATTTGTTATGCCGTAGGTCTGGTTAGCAGGTATCAATCCAATCCTGGAAGAGATCATTGGAAAGTTGTGAAGAGAATTTTCAGATACCTGAAGGGAACTGCAGATTATTCACTATGTTATAGTGGAAATGATTTATACTTGAGAGGATATACAGATGCTGATTGGGCTGGTGATCAGAATGATAGAAAATCAACATCCGGTTATGCCTTCTTACTTAATAGTGGTGCTATATCATGGAAAGGTAAGAAACAAACCTGCACGGCCCTTTTAACAATGGAAGCTGAGTTTGTGCCTTGTGCATCTGCAGTACAAGAAACTGTTTGGTTGAAGAGATTCTTTGAGCATTTGAATATTACAAGGAACTCTCAGGGTCCCATGACTCTATATTGTGATAGTCAAGCGGCTATTGCATATACAAAAGATCCTAAGTATCACAGTAAGACCAAACACATTGACATCAAGTATAACTTTAAAAGAGACATGGTAGCAAGTGGAGAGATAAATTTATATTACATTCCTACGCAAAGCATGATAGCTATCCTTTTACAAAGGCGATATCTGGAGACATGTTTGAGAAACATGTTATGGGGCTCTAGGTTTGCGAAGAATATGAACATATTTATGTATTATAATATGACTTTAGTATTATATTATGCTCATCAATATTTGACTCTCGAATTTGTGCTTATATCTCGTATGCATGTGATTAATATTTTGTTGATAAAGTGTGTCGAACAAGTAGAGAGATTGGCCCTCTCACACGAGCAATCGCCTCTTACGTTAAGAATCATGAAGAAATGAGACCTTATAGAATCTTGGATAATGTGAAGTTATATTCACTTGTAGAGGTCGGTCATGACAACTAATCAGACTTACAAATTTTACAATTCGATTATGACTTGTTTTGTAAGCCAGATACGAGTTTCTCAAAGCAGATGGTTTGAGGATTATTGAAGTGAGATACTCGGGTTAGACACTTGAAGGTGTCTAGACCAAGATTTGTACGGTGTTGGATGATTAAAATAATAAGACACACACGCCAATATAAGGTGATAATACCGTAACATGTGTTTCATACCACGTGTGCTATCGACCATGGGATAATGGAAGAATGAATCCCTGCGTCTTCATTGTGTGAGATCCCAAAGAAGTTAGAGTAACTTTTATTGAAATAACCTTTGACCTTTTACTATTTCTTGAAGTGCCAATCAGTGTTTCTACTTTAGCATGCCACTCATAGCCATTGGTGATTCGGCAATGCAGTGCATGTCTAGGAAAGCAGTTGATTTGGAATGGAAAGATTCTAGTAAAAAGGGAAGACGACTAAAAATTAGTAATTTAACTTGCATTCATAGGTCGACCATTACACTTACCATGAGGGTATTGGGTGTAATTGTGGATACAATGTTATATGAGAACTCAAGTTTGCCTCTTTTGAGGATGGGGGATCGAATAAGTAGCTACTGCAATAGCGAATGATGTCTGGGGTATTGCGAGTAATAATATCCTCATGCTAGTAGTGAATCCTTTCGATATGTGATTGGATTTCTACATAGAGCTTTAGTACAACCTTTAATTGGTTTTAGAATTTTAAAGCTCTTTGTGCTCGCAGGTCGCACCAACTATTTGCCAGTATGAAAAGTGTATCAAAGACATCGGTCTAGCCCACTATGAGCGAAGTGGGAGATGTTAGATTATAGGTCATGGGCCGCTCCATGTGGGCTGACCCGACCCGGTTAGGAGAGATAAGCGAGAGAGGTTAAAGGAAAGTTACCAGGAAAGTTACCACTAGAGCACTAACACCCACTAAACTGAACGTGGGTGAGAGAGGGGTTATCTTCCTTAACCGCCTGAACGTGGGTGAGTGGGGGGTTATCTTTCTTAACCGCTATTACTCTCCCTATTTATATGAAGGAGATAAATAGAACAAAGAAGGGTGAGTTTTTTCTCTACCGTAAAATTTTCTCCGACTCTCTTCTTCTCCCAACGAAGAACACTCACAAGTAAGGGCATCTAATTGGTGGAAGATTAACTTTGTTTCCTAGTGATTCAAAGTTCGATTTGCGACAATCATTTCGGTGGTGAGTTCAACAATTCTTCCGCTGCGTTGACAGATATGCTAATGTTGTTCTCGCCCCGCGATTATTATTCTAACAGTGAAAATTATAATTCTCAAAAAATACAAAGTTGATTCATAGTCAATAAAAAGATCATTTTGGGACATAAATTATTTTGTCACTAAATATAGTGCATTTATGACGAACTTAATTTGTTTCGTGACGAAAATGTGATATTCCTAAAAACTATAGAAAGTGAACTTTTTTGGCCTACCTGACCTCTACTCAAACTCTCCATGGCCAACCAACCTCTCACACCTCCTGACAGGAGCATCAATGCTTCTTCTCTTAACATGTTCGAACCATCTCAGCCTCGATTCTCGCATCTTGTCCTCCACGTGAGCTACTCCCACTCTATCCCGGATAGCTTCATTTTTAATCCTATCTCTCGTGGTACACCCACACATCCATCTCAACATTCTCATATCTGCTACTTTCATCTTCTGCACGTGGGAATTCTTGACTGGTCAACACTTAGCCCCATATATCATAGTCGGTCGAATCACCACTCTATAAAACTTACCCTTATCATTAAAAATAGGATTTTAATATGACATGACATGTGAAATTGATGCATTTTTATAGTTTCGTGGCTTTGGTGTCCCAACAAAATCAAAAGTAACTTTATTGTAGGTTATTTCTAAGTTGGATGACTATCCAAGGAATTGACTCAAGCTACTGCTATGTGTTGTTTAAATTAGGTTAATTATACACAGTTTTATTTTGTAGTTTTACCAGAAATTATTTTCATAATCAGAACCCGTAACCTACTAAGCACACGACAACTTTTTCATTGTGCCAAACCATGCTTTTTTTTAAATGATAGAAAAAGTAAAATAATATGGCTTGTTAAACGATAATAATGGCAAACAATTGAAGAGGACTCTGCAAGGGATAAAGATGAATGGCGTGTTGGAAGAGGAGATAGGTAATTTAGGAGTTGGATTGACGGCAATGATGGAATCCACCATTTGTTTCTCCGCCATGCATTCCCTCTCGCTATCTTATTTTTGTATGAATTTGATGGGTTAGGGAATGTCAAGCAGACCACACGAGGAGGAACGCAACGTAGACAAGATTTCTTCGTCCACTCTTATATTTTTCACAATCCAAGTCTCTACGTCCTGCCAAATAAATATGTTATATATACCTATCTTATGAATTTTTTTTAATATATTTTTAATGCACTTCAATAGTATAATAAGTTATTATCCTATTTTTTTTAATACTATCTCAAGTTTAATGCGAAGAGTTAAAGCCCATTTGGTGTCAAAAATTACTTATTTTGAAAAGTACTTTTGGAGACTAATAGTTTGTGTTTAGCCAATATGTTTGAAAAGTATGTTTGCGTTATTTAGAGGGTGTTTGACTAAGCTTATAAGCTGGTCCATTTGGCTTATAAGCACTTTTTGGCTTATTTACGCGTTTGGTAAAATTAGAAGTGCTTATAAGTCAAAAATAAGTCAAAAGTCATAAGTTGGTCTCCCCCAACTTATCAAATTTCATCTTATAAGCACTTTAGGTTTGACCAAAATATTTACTATTCTATTCCTAAAATACTTCTTTTTAAAACTCTCTTCGTATACTCGGTTCTTTAGCTGCTTATTATTAATTTCAGCACTTTTATCCAAACACGTAACTGCTTATTTTTTAAATCAGCTTCAACACTTAAAAATGCTTATCAACTAAGCCAAACAGGCTCTTAATAAGCAAATTGTATTTGGCCAATCTTTCTGAAAAGTAATTTAGAGTATCAAATTACGATGAAGAAATTTAGTTTACAATTAGCGTTATTTAAAAAGAGAAATTTTTAAATATTTATTAAATAATAATTCAATTAAATTTTTATTTTTATATAATTAAAGTATAAAACATAAAGTAATATATATTACAGATTTAATTAATATAAAATATAAATATAGAAAAGCAATAAACAAGGTAGTATTGTATTATTTCAAATATATTATATGTATGCACGCAAAAAAAAAAAAAAAAAAAATTATAAATCGAAGATCATATAATATTAGTATACAACTAAGAGAGAGAAAATCATACCTTGTGGAGAACATACTTGAATCTTGCGATTAACCTTTTTATTTCAAATATATAATAATAGGAGATGAAGAAAAAAATAAACATCGGAAGAGAAAAAAAGAGATCTATTTATATTGGACAGATGTATTCCAAATAAGATAACAGAAGAATAATAAAAGTACAATATAAATAAAAAGGAGAAAAAAAGGATGGCAGAAATAAAAGGTAAAGTTTAAATTAATAAGGGATATATTTAGGAAATATAATCTAATGCTTCTTCTTCTTGGAAAAAGCAAGAATTTGTAACTTCTTTTCAAAAGCATAAAAAGCTTCTTCTTTTTTGAAAAAGCTAGAATTTGTAATTTTTTTCCAAAAGCATAAAAACTGTTTCGGTACTGCTTAAAAGTACTTTTTTTTAAGCAAAATACCTCATATTTTTGAATAAATACTTTTTTTTGGACAAAAGCAATACTTTTGACATCCTAAAAACTTGGCCAAACAGGCTCTTATATATTGCGATATGTCAATTTGAAACCATAGTATAAAAATATTAACGATATCACTACATGGAACATTAACTATTTTTCCCTCCTTCCCGTTTCTGTTTCCTAGTTGCTGAACTTTTAAATTGTTTAAATCTGGTAAGTAATCGTCTGACTAAAACGTTAGGATAAACATGTACGTAAACAAACTTATGACTTGTTCTTATCCTTTAATCCCAGAGGAGCTCTGTAAACGCAAAATTAAATAGAACTAGATTTATAGCCCTTTTGGTCAAGCTGCAAAAATTAACTTATTTTGAGAACTACTTTTTTTCAAAATTACTTTTCTCAAAAGTACTTTTAGTGAGAAGCAATTTGTGTTTGGCTAATTAGTTTGAAAAGCACTTCTGAGCAGCAATTAGTGTTTGGCCAAGCTGTTAAAAACTCCTTCTAAGTGTATTTTTCTCAAAAGCGCTTCTCAAAAAAGTGCTTTTAGAGAGAAGCTACTTTTTTCTGCTTCTCCAAAACTGCTTCTGCTTCTCCTCAAAAGTACTTTTTTTTCCTTTCAGACGCTTGGTCAAACACCTCAATTTTTGACCAAAAGCACTTTTGATAAAGAAAAAAGCACTTTTGGCCAAAACTAAGCTTGGCCAAACAGGATATTAATCAACTAGGATAAGTTCAAAGACAATATTGACAAGACATGTTTTCAAGCTGTTTAGGAACGACGTAACTCCATCCATTCATATTTTCCTTTCCCAATTTCAACCGAATTATCATGGTATTCATACATTCTCATATTACTGCGTTATACTCATGTTACTTTGTAGATGGTAATTAGAGGTTACACCATTATATATTCGTTATAATTTTGATAGTTTATTCTAAACAAAATAGCACATTAAATAAAGAGTTTAAGTTTGGTATTGACAGCGTAAAATATATTTATACAATCTAATCATTTATAAGGTAATAGATATATATAAAATCAGTGGTGGATCCAGAATTTTTATCAAGGGTGTCAAATATAAATAATTAAATACATCGAAAAGTCAAGGGGAGTCAGCATATACTAAATCCACATAAAATTAAAAAAATCTATCTAGCGGTATAATGTAATTTTCTGGCAAAGGAGTGTTGCTTGACACCCCTTGATTTAATGTGGCTCGGCCACTATATATAAAATATTCTTGTCTTGAAATACTTGAACCTATAAAAAGAGGGTGCACCCATTTCTAATAAGAGGTTATAATTCATGGATAGTGTAAGATTATGTTACGGATAGTTCTTAAAAAATTAAAAGCTAGTACAATGAATTAAAACAGTTTACGGTGCGATATTTGAATTAAGAACAAAAGCCTTGTTGGGAAATGTATGGGTCAAATTTGGCCCTCAATGTCTCTACACCGAAAGGTACGCCCAGTGAGCATCCGCCCACTGAAGTAAGGGTACGACTTGGGCATGAGGACAAAGGCGATGCCAGCTAAAATTCAGCGTCCTCGCTAGGGGGACGTCGACTATTTGTAATTTTATGATTATTTCGAGGAAGGCCTCTTGCTATATAAAGGAGACCTTCCCATTGTAAAGGGGCATCGGTATTATATCAAAGAATACAACTCTCTCATTTTCTTCTATTTCTCTCTCTTCCTCTACATCTAAGGAACACTCATTCTCAAGTTCTTATTATCAGATCTGCTACAATATTTTCATCTTTTTGTCCCTAGGTTATATTATATTTGATTACAATTTACCCCTATTTATTTTTGATTATTTTTAAGTTTATAAAGTATATTGATAACTTTTGAGCCAAATAATTTGGCGCCGTCTGTGGGGTTTTCGAGAATCAAAATCATAGTATCCACCTAGAAAACAACCAACAACCATTCTCTATACCACACAAAAAGATGGCCGAAAATAACACAAGATCGAAAGCAATAGTGGGTGTTACAACCAATCTCCTTGGTCCTCTCAACGAGGCCAGTGACGAGGGTATCCTGAATGCAACCCCTAGCACCATGCCAGGTACAGAGATCTCACCTTCTCCATATGAAGATCTGACGATCTTGCACGAAAAAGGAGCTTCCACATCTGCGGCTAAGGAAGCGCCCTCGGTGGTCAAGAAGCTACTGGAAGAATGGCAAACAAGTACTCTAAGTGGCTTGGTTGAGAAGTCACCGCAAAGTAACGTCAGGTGTATACCAACGGTGAGCATCACTGTTGCCATGGGTGAACCTGAAGCTGTACGAGCAAATAACAGACCCATCGAAGCACAGGCCAATGACGGTACACTACCAGCCATCTTAAAGAAGATGGAAGAAATGGAGAATGAAAACAAGGCTCTTCGTGACCAAATGAAAGAGCATCAAGAGAGGGTAGACAAGATCCCTGGTGCTCCCAAGTTGTTACCAAAACGCAACGTGGGAAGATTCGCCGAACAACCATATACCGAAAAACCTGCTCCTCACCCTATCCCAAAAACCTTCAAGATGTCGCCCTACTTAAGGGTATACGACGGAACCACAGATCCCGAAGATCATTTGATTCACTATGTCACTGCCGTGAAAGGTAATGACCTATCGAAAGAGAAGGTACCATCGGTGCTGCTGAAGAAGTTCGGTGAGACGTTGACGGGAGGGGCCCTAACGTGGTACTCCCAGCTACCAGCTAAGGCAATATCAACGTTAGAGTAAATGGAGGATAAGTTCGTCATCTCCCATGCAGGAGCAAAGAAAGCGAAAGCAAGGGTCAAGGACATCTTCGCCGTCAGGAAAACCGCAGGGGAAGGACTCAGGGACTTCCTGGCCAGGTTCAACAGGGTAAGGATGAGCCTGCCAAACGTATCGGAAGGTATGGAAGTTGCTGCTTCCAGAACGGGCTAAACAGGGACGGTTCGAGGGCGACCAAGAAACTGCTAAGTCGTCTCATGAAATATCCCCCTACCACATGGGAGGAAATCTACAACGCCTATTGCGCCGAGGTACGGGCGGACAAGGATGATCTTAATGGGCCGACCCAACAGTTAACAATGATACACTCAGAGACGAGGAGGGATCGATGCAATGAAGGACGGCGAGAACAACTCCTACGCTCCAACAAAGACCTGCACCAGCCATACACCAGATCCTCCCATCCACCACCAAGGCATACGGATGCTCTACAGCGATACGTCGCCCCACTCCAAAACAAAAGAGGTACACCTCCTTTATTATCTGCCCATAACTTTTGTGTGTATAGTGTACGCACTGGAGAAGTTGGGCACCAAGGTGCAGTGGCCACAAAAAATGAAATCAGACCCCTCTACAAGGAAATCAAACGTCCTATGCGAGTTCCATCAGGAACGGGGACAAAAAATCGAAGACTGCATAGGCCTACAACAAGAAGTGGTCAGGATGCTGAAACAGGGATACCTGAGGGAATTGCTCAGTGACAAAGGAAAAATAAACTTTGCATGCGGACAGAAACAACCCCACGGGCCGCCAAAGCCGCCTTCCCCAGCACACACGATAAATATGATCGTCAGAGGAGGTGACGACTCAGCAATCAACCACGTCAAGTTCGCCACCACGCACAAACTAAAACGGACTATCGCCCATGAAGGGTATGACGACTTCGAAGATAGTATCGCCTTCGATAAGTCCGATGCCTATGGTTTGTCTTTCCCTCACTACGATGCTTTAGTTATCACTTTGCGTATTGCCGATACGGGTGTTAAAAGAATCATGATTAACGATGGAAGTGGCACCTGTATTATCCACTCGAGGGTCCTCGTACAAATAGGACTCGAGGGTAAGGTAATACGGTGTTGCATAACACTAACTGGTTTTAACAATGCAGTGGAACGTACATCCGGAGAAATACTACTGCCCGTTTTAGCATGAGGGGTTACGCTGGAAACCACTTTCCACGTAATGAATAAGGAAACGGCCTACAACGTCATCATAGGATGCCCATGGATACATGCCATGCAAATGGTCCCTTCAAGTTTTTACCAAGTGATCAAATTCCCCACCCCGTAGGGGGTATTCAGCATTCGAGGCGAGCCGCGCGCCGTTCAGGAATGATACAAAATAGCTCAAGATTGCACCCACACCAAACAGCTAAAAAGGGCAAGTGCAGAAGCATAGCAATTAGCCGTTTCGGGGACTAAAGTCAACCTGACAACTGACACCATCAAAGATACCGACGTCGTGGAAGCCTGTAAAGCAACGGTCGAAGATCTCGACTTAGTCCAGTTGGAAGACACCGACCTCACAAAGAAAGCTTGCATCAGGCGCGGCCTCACCAACCCGAGTAAGTATCGTGAATTCCTAACTAACCATGCAGATTTGTTTGCTTTTTCCCATGCAGATATGCCGGGAATCCCGAGAGACATCGCCACCCACAAGCTGAACGTCGATCCATTACATCTGCCAGTGCGACAGATGAGAAGGAAATTCAACGCTGCCATCAATGAAGCGGTCAACGAGGAGGTAGAAAAATTACTGGCCAACGATTCCATCAAAGAATCAAAGTACCCCCAATGGGTCGCCAATGTCATCATGGTTAAAAAGAAAAAAGGGAAGTGGAGAATGTGTATGGATTTCACTGATCTGAACAAGGCATGTTCGGAGGATTCATTCCCACTACCCCACATCGACCAATTGATCGAAACCACTGCAGGACATGAATTGTTAAGATTCTTAGATGCCTACTCAGGCTACAATCAAATCATGATGGCCGGGGAGGACCAGGAGAAAACAACGTTCATCACCCACCAAGGGACATACTGCTACAAGGTTCGGGCTAAAAAATGCGGGGGCTACGTACCAGAGACTTGTCACCAAAATGTTCAAAGAACAGCTCGATAAGACCATGGAGGTCTATATCGACGATATTCTGGTGAAGTTGGCAAATAAAGAAGACCACATCGACCACCTGAAAGAAGCCTTTGAATTACTAAGAAGGTAGGGGATGAAGCTGAACCCCGAGAAATGCGCCTTCGGCATAGCTTCGGGAAAATTCTTAGGATTTCTCGTGTCTCAAGGAGGCATCGAGGTCAACCCAGATCAGATCAAGGCGATAGATGCAATACCTGAGATTCTGAACAGCAAAAAACAGGTACAAAAGTTGACGGGGCGAATAGCCGCCCTATCCAGATTCATCTCACGGTCATCCGACAGGTGCCATAAATTCTTCAATGTGTTGAGAAAAGACAACGAATTGTAATGGAATGAGGAATGCGTCGAAGACTTGAGAAAATTGAAAGCATACCTATCTTCGCCACCACTACTGGCTAAAGCGAGCCCGGGCGAGCCCCTGCTGGTATATCTGGCTGTCTCCGAGGTCGCCGTCAGCGCAGTCTTGGTCCGCGAAAATGAAGGTACGCAATCTCCTATTTACTATATTAGCAAAACCTTAATGGATACCGAAACACGGTATCCACACCTTGAAAAATTAGCCCTTGCATTGGTCGTAGCTTCACGAAAGCTCCAACACTATTTTCAATGCCACCCCATAAAAGTAGTAACGACCTTCCCCTTGAGAAGCATCCTACATAAGCCCGAATTATCGGGCAGACTCGCCAGATGGGCTATAGAGCTCAGCGAGCACGACATCTCGTATCATCCAAGAACCGCCATTAAGTCGCAAGTACTTTGCCGACTTTATAGTTGATTTCAGCGCAGAAATACTGCCAGAGGCGGAACTGGAGGCACATCGTACCCCCTCCAACACCGACTTATGGACTCTGTACACTGACGGCGTCGCTAATGCCTCAGGATCAGGACTGGACTCGTTCTTGATGTCCCCACGGGCAAAATAATTCGCCAGTCTATGCGGTGTCCCAAAATGACTAACAACGAGGCCGAGTACGAGGCCGTTATTGCAGGTATGAAACTAGCCATCAAATACGAGGCTCGACGACTAGTTCTCCACTGCGACTCCCAACTCGTAGTGAACCAAGTCACTGGGACTTACCAAATCAAGGAGCAGAGATTGCAGAAATATCAGTCAGAGGTCCACAGACTAATGACTGAGTTCGACAAGTGCCGCTTCGAACAAATTCCGAGGGCACGGAACATCGAAGCTGACGGCTTGGCAAAATTGGCCGCAGCCACTAAAAACTTCGACAGAGAAAGCGTGGTCACCCTCCTCCATTCAGCCATTGATCACACTGAGGTACTTTCTTTAAATTTGACTTGGGACTGGCGCAACCAATTTTTATCCTATCTACAGGATGGTACACTCCCACTCAACAAAAAGGAAGCAAAGAAGCTCCGCGTACAAGCCACCAGGTATTGCCTGATAAACCACGAGCTCTACAAAAGGACGTTTGTCGGTCCCCTAGCCAAGTGCTTAGGGCCGCACCAAATGAGACCAGTACTCGAAGAGGCACACGAGGGTCACTGCAGTGCCCATACAGGTAACAGCACCCTCGTATGCTGCATAATACGAGCCGGTTATTATTGGCCCACCATGAAAAAAGAGGCAGCGGATTATGTTCGCCGATGCGAACAATGTCAGAAGTATGCCCCCATGATACACCAACCAGGAGAGCCCCTCCACTCAGTCACTTCCCCTTGGCCTTTCATCAAATGGGGAATGGATATAGTCGCCCCCCTGCCAACAAGACGAGGAAAGGTACGATTTCTATTAGTTTTAACTGACTACTTCTCCAAGTAGGTGGAAGTAGGTGCGTACACCCAAATACGCGAACAGGAAGTCATTGCCTTCATATGGAAGAATATCATATGCCATTTCGGCATCCCCAAATAAATTAGCTGCGATAACGGACGACAGTTCGTCGGTCAGAAGACGATAGAATTCTTCGACAAATGGCACATTAAGCGAATACTCTCCATGCCATACCACCTCACCGCCAACGGCCAAGCAGAGTCTTCCACTAAAATAATACTGAACATACTGAAAAAGAAACTCGAGGAAGCCAAAGGGCTATGGCCCGAGCTACTACCGAAAGTATTTTGGGTGCACCGGATCACACCAAAATCTTGCACAGGAGAAACGCCATATTCACTGGTCTACGGAACCGATGCAGTCATACTAGTCGAAGTAGGCAAACCAAGCTTGAGGTATTCACATACCAGCGGAATAGAGAACGATGTAAATAGGCTTCAAGACCTCGATGAGGCTGAGGAAAGAAGAGAAATGGCCCACATAAGAATGGTGGCTTAGAAACAACACGTCGAAAGATACTACAACAAAAGAGCTAAAGTAAGACCACTCAAAGTGGGAGACTACGTCCTCAAAGCTAAAACATTGGCATCAAAAGACCCAAGCGATGGAAAACTGGGCACCAACTGGGACGGACCCTACAAAATCACAGCAGCAGCAGGTAAGGAGCATTCCAATTAGAAAAAATGGAAGGAAGAACTCTCCATAAATAATTGGAACGTCGCCCACCTCAAGTATTTCCATTTCTAAAAGGCGCCTCCCGAGTCGCATTCTTTTTCCCTTAATCGAGTTTTGTCCCAATTGGATTTTCTCGGAGAGGTTTTTAATGAGGCGGCAGAGGGTACACCTGGAGATATTTGCGGAACGAGTTTATCATACCAGCCACTCCATGCGCTCTCCTGACTGACATGACAAAGGGACTGGACTAGCATGATCTCCAATGTATGAATGGCTAAGTCCATATCCAATGTATGAACGGCTAAGGCCATCTCCAATGTATGAACGGCTAAGGCCATCTCCAATGTATGAACGGCTAAGGCCATCTCCAATGTATGAACGGCTAAGGCTATCTCTAATGTATGAATGGCTACGGCCATCTCCAACGTGTAAATGGATAAGGCCATCGTCGTCAATAAGTCGACCCAGCTCAACTACGACAAATGAGTAATTCGACGACAGTTGAAGTTACGTACATGGCTACGACCATCTCCAACGTGTAAATGGCTAAGGCCTTCATCGTCAATAAGTCGACCCAGCTCGACTAAGACAAATGAGTAATCCGACGATAGTCGAAGTCACGTGTGAGCACGTGATTTTTGCCCTAAGCAAATTATTCCAAAAGTTTCAAATAAAATGATTTTATAATTTTTTGTGAATTTTGTTGAATTTGGTGTTAATTGGTTGCATTTTTATTCATATGAAAATACAAAAATATGCACTTGCATTTAGGGATTTAGTTTCACAATTTTAGTATTAATTAGGTATTAATTTGTTTTAGAACGAAATTCAAAGAAAATCACAAAAACAGTTTCTTGGCACTTTTAATTGTTAATTGTTGCATTTATCTTTAAATAGAATTTTAAATAATTTTAGGAGTTAAATAGTGATTAGGAATTTGTTTTGATTTTTACCTTTTTATAGAATCAGAAAATATATAAAAAAAATATACAAAATAAAAATGAGTACAAAAAGAAAACAAAATAAAGAGAATAAATAGGGA
>MU671004.1:11950-36147 GCA_026770625.1 Nicotiana glauca | reverse complement strand
CTGTCCTTCTAACAAACCTCCCAAAGTTTCCAAATGGAGGTTTCTTCCCTTTCGAGTTCATATATTCACACTCAACAAATTTAAAACCGCACTCCATCTAAAATATATTCCTATTTTCCCTTTTCTTCATTGTTTGTTACCATGTTTTTTAAGTGGACGAATATGATATGTTTGCTTGTTATTGTTTAGGTCCCAGATACTCCGCTTCATTCTTTCGTAATTAACAATTTAGTGATTTTAGTGTAGTTAGCAAAGAGTGGAATCATTTCTAACGGATTGGATTAGAAACTTGTAAATTGGATGCACATATTAGAAAAAGGCAACCATTTTGGATCTGAACGACGGCACTCGAGCCAAAGAGATGAGAAGGACCCTACTTACAATTTCGAGCTTATGGGTTCTGAACTATAGAAAAGACAGATTATGAAATTTTGGATAAATTGTTTATACATATTAAGTGAATATCTTTAACACCACTGTAAAGTTTAAACTAAAACTATCAAGTACCGCTGAACTATCAAAATGGTAGCTCCGTCACCAAAGGAGACCGGGAGAAAATGAGCTTAGGAATGAAGTATGATGTTGACCAATTCATCTAAAAACATAAATTATAAAAGATAATTATGTTAGAGAAGAAGTCTGAATTTATACTTGTAGTTTGCTAAATAGTTTATATTTACCCTATGTTATACTTTCTGTTTATACACCTCTATCATTAACAAAGTAAATAGAAATGCCCCCAGCCCTATAAGTTATCCGCAGTGGCACCTCGCCGCTCAATTAAAATGCTACGTAAGAATCCAAATTATACACATGTCATTTTTTAGTTGGACGATATACCTGAATTGTGAACTGTTGAATCAATTTAAGTAGTGATCACGTCTTATTCCTACCCAATTAAAAAGTATAAAATGGTTATTGCAAATATAAAACCAACGTAAATCAGAATCGAATCCACATGGAGTTTAGGTTAGTGTTAAGGTAAATACTCAAGAAACAAAAACTTGAAATAATAAAATTTAGCTTTCAAATTTGTATGGGTAATTGTTATATAAATTAACTTCTAAGAGATTGAACTATCTAGTCAACATATAGGGAGTGGAATATTTTTTTATCAAATAATGGAAAATCATAGTGTTGTAACCTTCACCTAGGTGTAAACCTAATAGGTAGAGTTAATCTATGCTTGTTTTGGTAGATCGGGGTGTGTTATGACTTTCAATGCTCAAATACCCACTAAACATCTTTCAGTGAACGAGTGTTTATGCCCAAATTGGCTTTCTCAAGACCAAATGGGTAGTAATCTAAACAATTGATATGAGTCCAAGTGAGATTATTCCTATCTCTACTTCAAATTCGTTAATCAAACTAATCGAAACTTCAACTAGTTCAATTTCTTTGTTAGCCATGTTTTCCTAGACTAGATTCCTCATTCTCAAGTAAGAATTAATTCAAATAGGCATGAATCAATATTTACAACCATTAATTCTAGATATAAAGCATAAACAAGGCTAAATAACATACTTAAAATCAATAACAAACATTAATTTCAAATACCCATAACTTTCACATACTAGGGTTGGATCACAACCCTGGATAAATTCTAGCTACTCATAATCTTAGACATAAAAAAAATAAAAAGAAGAAGTATTTGAATACATAAAACTAAAATTAAAAATTAAAGGTAATGGGTCTTCTCCAATTATAGTCACAAATTGTCCAAAGTAGCTAATTCTAACCGTTCACACCGGCTATGTACAAAAATTGCCCTAAAACGTTTTTCTAATCTATTTGTAGTGCTCCAAAATTTGCTGATAAAAATACTCTTCGGGAGTTTCTGCGGCTGCATAACTTCATATGCGGTTTGCACTTTAGTTTAGTTCTCTTGCAATGGTTATCAGTTGGAGGGATTCTGCTACCGCTCATAAACTTCTACGACCGCACAATTTGACTGCGAACAACACTTTAAGGGGCTCCAGACTTGTTCTTTTGCATCTTCTCTAATCTCTCATTATTTTTCAGTGAGAGCAGTGCTACCGCACAATTTGTTGGGCGGACTGAACTGCTATTAAAATCCTCTGAAGCTTCAGGGTTTAATCTGCGACAGCACTTTATTTGCTGCGGGCTGCAATTTGCGATTGCTGCCACACTTCTCCTCATAACTGTTTGAGCTAGAACATCTTCTCTTTGAGTTAGATTTCTTAATTGAGCTCACATCCTCCCGCATCCCTGCAATTCATATATTTTCATTAGATTTGGAAACACAAATTAGTACTTTCGAAGTAAAAACTAAAGCAAGAAGGCAATTATAAGTGGTTAAATCCATACTTATCAACTCTCCCAAACATAAATCGTTCTTTGTCCTCAAACAAATATATTATGTATCTTCTCTCTCATTTGGGACTAACAACTGCACACTATTCTCATGCATTCTCAACAAGGTGTCAAATTTTTTAAAAATGTGCAGCTTGCATGCAACTCTAGTGTGACATTTGAGCGTCAAGAAATGACTTAACTCATAAAGGGCTCTTGCTTTTTCATGTAAATCATGGTGGACTCCAAACTCTTCCTATTCTACTTTCCTTTTTTATGCTCATTTCAATATGTGACACTCAATTCTAGAGCAATAAAGGTTTCACTCTTTTCTCACAAAGGAATGTCACAACCAAAGTTTCAAGTATCATGGGCTTGCCCCTTATGTAGATGTCCATTAATATAAACTTACTCGGTTAGAAATCAAATATGACTTATTTTGGATTGTCATAAAGACTTTTGGATTAGGGTAGGATACCATATGAGATATAAATTATTAGACTCTTCATTAAGCACTCCATATCTCATTTCTTGGCTCATATTTGCCAAACCCTTAGAGGCGTTTCTTTTTCTTGGGGGCTAGAGAGACTTGACATCGCTCTTTATTGTTCATCTCATTATTTTTCTCCCTTGATGCTTATATTAGAGATACTTGCCTCACTTCAATTTAATCAATCTCCTTTTTTATTTTGTTTTTGTGTTTTCTTTTTGTTCTTCCTTTTTTTTACTTTCTCTTTCATGGAGTCATTTTTGTTTCTCTCCGTTCAATTCCTTGATACCTCTTTTAGATTCCTCAACTTTCCCCATAAACTTAGGCTTTGAGCCCTTTATTACATATGAGTGCTAAGGAAGGTTGGGGTGACAAGAGAGGATTATGATCAAAATCGGGTGCATGCTTATATAAAGGTTATCAAAAGAGAAAGGCTAACAACTCAAAGGAGTTGACTAGGATAACGATCATAGGGTGGCAATAGAAAGCTCAAACGATCCAAGAAAAGCTTATAATCATTTTTCTAACTAAGAAAACTTAGAATTTGTCTTGAAGCACATTGTGGGCAATTTCTAGACTTTCCACTCAAGTACCTGAACTATAAACAAGATTTCAACTCACTTCTCATGCAACTAGACCATAAAAGAGGATAGAGTAAAACCCACAACAATCACAATCAAGTTAAATATAACTATCACTACTTACTACTGTAAGCACGTGATTTTCCCTATACGAGAACTACTCCCAAAAAATTCAAAATAAAACAAAATTTCTTTTGTGTGCAATTTTGAGCTTTTTCGTGGCATTTTTGGATAATTATTTGTATTTGTCTATGCATGTTTATTTGTTAAATTAATAAAAATACAAAAATATGTTGCATTTGCATTTTTAGTTTATTTTACAAAAATGAAAAAATCACAAAAAATATATATTTTTTGCACTTTTAGCATTTAATGTCAAATTGTGTGATTTGATTTGGTGTTTAAACTTCTATGATAATTATTATTAGGAGTCAATTAGCATTTTAGTCAATTTTTGATTTTATCATTTGATTTAGAATTTTTGGTTTTATTAATTGGAAATTAAGGGGATGAAAATAGAGAGAAAAACTAGACTGAGCCGTCCAAATTTGACCATAACCAGGCCCAAATCAACACCCTCACCCAGTCCAAATCATCTAGCCTTAAAGACAGACGAAACAACATAGTTTGATGACCAAACTACGTCGTTTCGTCATCAAAAGATCTGAGCCGTTCAAACCATGTCAATCCAACGGCCCTCAACCCGTCTCACCAGACCCAACCTATTCCCATACCCGGTCTGACCCGTCATCCCCCCAAACGATGTCGTTCCCATGCTAGTGACCAATCCAGGCCGTTGATCTCATCAGATCAAATGGCCGAGATTTGTTTTCCCCTATAATATATAAACCTAATCCTATACCCATCCCCCCCAAACCAAACCCCTCCATCGTCTCTTTTAGAGACTGAAATGAATCCCTACCAAACCCTAGTCGCCCCCATGCCCCTTCGCCTGAAACCCGAAGACAACAATGCTGCCAGTCACCAGATTAACACCCCTAACCCACCCGACCAACTTGAACACGAATCCATGAACCGTTTACTTCAAATCATCCTGAAACTTCTCGAATCTTTGTTTAGAGATTCGAGCAAAACCTTAACCTACCCCAACCAAGCCCAAATTCATACCAGACAACCCCCAAACCTCCCTCGTTACCAAAACAATGTTGGTTTGGTTCGAATCAGACCAGAACCATTCGAACCCCAAATCGAACCCCCAAGAGCCCAAGAAAACCAAAGGTTGAAATCTGTCCAAATTTAAAGAGTTTTGGGTGCTCAATCCACCTTAGCCGGAGTGTTCTCAGTTGAGAACACTCGGTTAAGGTCCGTTCAACCCCAAAAGTTCAAGTCAAAGGCTCGAACCTGGGTTTGTCTAGTTTTCTGATCTTTTAAAGTATTTCGTTCCTTTCTCTGTTCTATTTTTCTTTACCGTTATGTGTTTAGTTTTAGTTGTAGTCTAGTTTTGTCAATTGTTCTTCTTCTTCTCCAATCCGACCCTTTATTTGGTCAAACATTTCTTCTGTTCATAGTTGAGCATATGTTTAAGCCATTTAATCGATTAGAATATGTTTGATTGAATAGTTAGTTTCATGATAATTCCCTGTTTTTGTCAGCACAACTTGAATCACCTGTGTGTCTGTTTGATCCTGTTGGTTTGTTGTTAATTGTATATGTTATAAACTATGTAATCAATTGTTTAAATATCGTCGATTAGTCGGATTGAAAGCTAGATCAACATGATAACAGTTCATTTGACTCATTCCAGTGTGTTTGTCATCTTGTTTCTTTCTGTTTGACTTTATGATCAAAATGAACTTGTTGATGTGTTCAATTTTCCCTTTTTGAACCGAACTCCTTGCTCATTTGAATGTCACCCATGTTCTGTATATTTGTTCACCTGAACCTCATGCCTTGCTTCAATTCTGTTTGAATCACTGCCTGAATTAATACTAAGATTGGTTATAGCTGTGTAATTATTTGGTGATTAGTAACCAGTGTTAGTTATAACTGTTAGAGGTTTAAATACAGATTGCCAAGAGTCAGGGTAGGGCAGTAATTCAGGGGTTTTAAGGGCTAATTTTGGGTTTTAACAAAGTTAATTAGAATTAATTTAAGGGGTATGTCAAGTGGGTTAATAGATACCCTTATTTTAATATTAATGGGGGACATAACATAATAGCATGGGAATTAATAAGAATACTCTAATACACCCATGAATCTTGATTGAAACAAGAAAGGACAAGCATGTTAAGCATGGGGAACCAATTAGCCTTGAATCAAGAAGATCTTAAGGAGTGGGGAATTGAATTTTGATGTCTGTTTTGGGTTATAAATAGGCTCATTTTAGAACAAAAAGGGGGGGCTTTTACCAAAAGGAGTTCAGTAATTATAGCGTGAAAATAAGGGGGGGGGGGGGCTTTTTGATCCAAAAGTTAAGGAATTAAGCTATCAGTTTTTCTTGGAGTTCTTTGTTGAGAAGTCTTGGCTAGGTTTTTTAGCAATAGAAATTCAGGAGTTAGAAATTTTAAGTGGTTGGTCTTTCAATATTTAAATATCAGTAGTTTGAGAGTTAAAAGAGAGTGTTTGAGAGTTAAAAACTGAAAAAATCAGAAACCTACTGTTCCATTGCATTTCCGGGGTCTTTCTACTTCTGCTTGTGACTACTGTTGGTGTTTCTGGTTTCATACATGGTTTTCTGGTGTTGGTGTTGCTGTTTGGTATATTTGAAATTGCCACTGTTTTTCTGGGATTTATTCTGTTGGGTTTCATCTATTGCTGTTTGTTGATGTTGCTGTATTGTTATTGCCCTGCTGATCTCTCATCTTCCTCTTTTTTTATTTCAATACCAGGTACACTTTTGAATTAACACTTATGTTGCTGTGAGTTCTAAAAGTGAAATGAAATGCTAGGGTGATTGATGACCTAGTGTTGTACCTGTAGCTTAAATAGATAAGTGATAAGTATCTGTATAGTCTAGTTTCATAACTCAATAAGAATGCATGGTGTAGTTTTTGTACCTAACTGAAATTTTATTTGTTTAAAATTGCAATCTGTAGTCGTTAGTTGTACATGTAATGTAGTTAGTTAACTAATTTGTAGAATGAACAAATAGTTAATGGATTAGTTGCTTATATTTCATCTCTAGTTTTCTTTTGTATTCAAGGCAGATTTAAATAGGTCAGCATTTGATTCCGTTAGGAAATATATAGGCCAATGTTCGAATCCATGTTGATAACATTTCCTAGCCATTAGTTCCATCAGTCTCAATCATCTAGAAATGTTAATTTAAATAAATTTTAGAAATGTTAGTTTAAATCAATTTTAGAAATGTTAAGTTTAAATCAATTTGGAGAATGGTTAGTTCGTTTTCAATATTTTGCCAATCTCGTATGCATGTTATAATTTCAGCTTTAGTAGTTCGATTATAGAATAAGGCACGAAACAATCTGCCATTTAACAAGTTCGGGTGCCATTTGTCGTTTGCATCTATTATAACCTAATAACTAATAAGAGGCCCGAACTCGTTAAGCATGTAAATCAATTAGGACTTTTTCTTCTTTCATTTTTAGAGACGAACAAAAAAATAGAAAATGTAGTCAGTTTAGGATTGTCCTTTTAAAATAAATGAGATGAGCCTCGCCAAATAAAAGGCACAAATTGTGGGGCCTCATGAATGTATATATTAAAATACTTAGACTTCGGGATCGGCCGCTTAGCGAATTTCACGACCTTCCCCAAAATAATAAGGCGTTAGTCTCTTTAGGCGTGTGTTTAATAATCATACCATCTTAAACTCGGGTGTGCATTTCATGCGACCCAAATCCAAATCCCAAAACGTTGAATAAAATATGTCGAAGATCCAGGTGCATTTCATGTGATGCGATCCAAAGACATGTTTTAAACGACGTTCAATTTCTTTAATAATTTGAATGAAAGCGGTTAGAAGTTAAAAGTGGCACATAAGTTGTAATATGTTTTAAAAAAAAACAGATAAATAAGCCGAATACGATAGTTGAGCAACCATGCTAGGACCACGAAACTCGGGAATGCCTAACACCTTCTCCCGGGTTAACATAATTCCTTATCCGGATTTCTGGTACGCAGACTGTTAAATAGAATCAAACCTTTCCTCGATTCGGTATTCAACCGGTGACTTGGGACACCATAAATCTCCCAAGTGGCAACTCTTAATCTCTTAATAGACAAATCCCATTTCGATTGTCCTTTAATTGGAAAAAATTCCCTTTACCACACCCTTCGCGGGGTACGGCAGCGCCAAAAGGAGGTGTGACACCTCTGGCGACTCTGCTGGGGAATGTTACCCAAAACCACTGGTTCAGGGTGTAGAATTCGAGCTTGGTATATTTGTTGTATTTGGCTTGTATATTATCTGATTTTGTTATATATTTGGGCCTAATGTGCTAAGTGTTGCTATTACCGCTTCAATATTTTGTGAACTGTATATAAATTGTGCCAAAATCCCTCATCTCTCTGAGTCTTCTACATCATGAAGAAGGATGCACTTCGTGTAACTTCTTTTCTGTATAGAGTCTACTCCAATTTTAGAACGAGGTTCGGATAAGTTGCTATGCCGGTGAAGCTTCTGTATTTTCGGTACGCTGCCTCCCCCTCGTCTCGAGCTATCCGCTCGGGTAAGCCAGGTTTAGAACAAACATCCAGGTTTTGAACCTAGAATAACACAGCATCATGTTGGATCCCTAGTAGGAACGTTTATTTGCATCATGTGCATTTGACTTAGGGGACTCAACACAGGGGTTGGGTCCGTCTAGGACAGGTAACCTGAAATGAAAAGACCATCATGTTGCATCCAGTTTGTTTTATGCATTTGTTTGTTCAGACTTGCATGCAGACCGGTTTACGAAAATTGGGAATACTAGAAAATTGTGGAAAAGGAAAATTGCAGTGTAGAGATAGCTACTTATTTTTCAGAAAAACCAATGCCCAAGTAGTGTCGAAACTCTGCCAACATTTTGAAAAAAAAAAGTGAAAAAAGGAAGAAGTGGTGTTTTTGAAAAGTTAGGAGTCTTGTTTTTTAAATCTAGTTTATTTGTCCTCCCCCGAACTACGTCGGTTTGATTCTCACCGGATGTGAGATACGTAGGCAACCATCATCGGATCCAACTTCCCCTTTTTGCAAAACTAGCCAGAAAATGTCAAGAATTTTATTATAAGTCGGACGATGCCGTGGTTGTCAAAAATAGCCAAATGTTCCCGAAAGGGACGCCGAGAGGCTAACTTTGCATCAACGACCATTTTTGGTCATTTGTTTTTTGATTTTTTGACCAATTAGCCCTTACAGCCTTAAAGTCTTCATATCCGAAGTGTTTAAAGGCCGTGTTCGGAAAATTGGATCTTTCCTTTTAAATTAAGAAAATAGCCAAATCATTCTTTGAGTCAAATAATTTTTTTAATTTGTTTAAATCGCCTTAATAAATGTGCAGGATGAGCACAAGTGAAAACAAACCCTTCACCGTCTTGATCGAGGTCCCTCTCTAGCTCCATATGTGGTGGAACGATTTGGAAAAAAGCAACAAAGAAATAGTGGTCAGAATCTTGGGGGGTCTTACCAGTCTACTGAATGTCAGGGCCAGGCCGGATGTCATCGAGGCTTTAATACCATTTTGGGACCCGACCCGACCCGAAATGTGTTTCGCTTTGCGGATTTTGAGCTTACACCCACACTGGAGGAAGTAGCAGGTTATACGGGTATGAAATCTGAGAAATCAATATCTGTTGTCACCAAGGATGGTATCTTCACACCGCTTTCTGGATTTGTTAAATATCAGCCGGACTGTGCAAAATAGCAATTTATCAAAGGGATGATGCGCTCTTCAGCTCTTATATCAGGGTTATAGTAATCCGCGTGGTCTTGACGAGCCAAATTTAGGACTAACTCATGCCGGAAACAGAAGTAAATGGGGAGCTAGACGAACCTTGGCATTCATAACAGCATTCTTGGGAATCGTGGTCTGCCCACGAAAAGATAAGAAAATAGAGATAGGTCTTGTGGGGATGGTCGACGTCACGATGAAAAGGGCTGACAACACTATAGTTCCCCTGATCTTATCATAAATGTACCAAGCATTAACTGTGTTTAAGGAGGGAGGAAGTTTTTTCCAAGGTTGCAATCTATTACTTTAGTTGTGGATGCAGGAGAATCTCTATCATCGGGTGGGGTATATGAACTATAGGTTGACTGGTTTAAACCGCATTGAAAAATTTGAGGAACGGATAACGGGTGTCGCATTCCCCGAGAGCACTGAAGATTGGTTTGTACAACTGAGATCCCTGACGGCGGACCAAATTGAATGGGCATTCGGGTGGTTGCCCGCTACGGAAGCAGTATACTTGTCGGCAAAAGAATGCTATGTTCCTTTGATGGGTGTCTGTAGTATCCAACCATACGCTCCCTATCGGGTATTGCGTCAATTGGGAAGGTTTCAGGTTGTCCCTAATGATGAATACTTGAGCAAATATGTCATCAGGCTAAGTCCGAAAGATACGTTCCCGGAAGATACAATTCGCCAGTTGTGGCACGAATGTAGATTCCTTAAGCCTAAAACTATGGTATGAGATTTGGCCAAAGGCGAGGTAGACCCAAAGTATGATGCATGGTTCGGGAAAAGATTCCAGACTCATCAGAGGCCTGCAAAAAGGGCCCATGTCCAGCAATTCATGGATGACTCGCAAGAACAATGGGTTTGGTTGGCGAAAGAAGAAGGCTATCGGGTTGAAATTGGCAAGTTGAAACAATAGGTTCGGGACCTGAAATATGAAAATGGCTTGCAAGTTGATGCTGATACGGGAGAATAGAACAGGTTGACCCAAGAGAACAAGGCCCTGAAAGCCCAAATCCGACAAGTCGGAATGGATGCCAACAACCAACAGAGAAATCAGGCCGACAAGAGGATGATAGTTAAGTTGAGAAACCAGGTCATTAAAAGCCAAGAGGGCTTGGAAAGGGCAGAGGCTAGCATAGCAAGAATTCGAGCCAGATGGGCAAAAGGTACAGTAGCGCGAACAAAGTACCTGCGGCACGTGAAGAGGGATTATGAAGGGACCATTTCTATATTAAGAGAAACAAATTCCACCCTCAAAGAACGGGCCTTTAAACAAGCCCGAGATGCTAGAACTAACAGGAAGCATTGCTATGATTTGATGGCGTGAATGGAAGAACAAATGGATAATTTTCAGGACCAACTCGCTGATAATGCTCAAGTGCCGGGAGCAAAGAATCAACGAATAGAACAACTGCTTATGGAAAGGGATAGAATCAGGGGTAAGATCGAAGAGATCGGGCACTACGTCTCCATGAGGTGCCTAACGTGTGAGGAAATGCCTCGTGCTACCCTCTTTGCTTCAGGCATAGGCTACGTCCACCAGATCATGGAAGAATTGAAAATCTTGCAAAGGGGCCTTGCATCAAAGCCCGTGGAAAGGCCGAATGATGCCCCGCGGGCACCAAAATTCAGGGTTTTAATGTATCCCTAGTCCGAGTCTATATTTGCTATTTTTAAGAGTCTGTTGTCTGTCCGTGTGTTTTTCTTTTTCACATCAAATTATGCTAGTAGTTCGGAGTCTGTATTTTGTTTTTCCTTTTCCAAGTGGGTAGTTTGTAATAGAATGTTTCGGTAATGAAATGAAGTTTTCAAAAAATTGGTGTCTTTATTTATTTATTTATTTATTTTCATGGGCTGAACTACGCGCGGTCTGATTCATGTGGGGACGTGATACGTAGGCAATCTCCATAAGATTTGACCACCACTAAAAGAAAAAGAGAAAAGGAAAAGTGAATAAAAGAAAAGGAAAAGAAAGAAAGAAAAATAGAGAAAAGAAGGCAAATAAAGGAAAGTTTCTGAAATACTTAAATAAGGCACAAGTAAAATAAGCCGGGATGATGCATGTAATCAGAGCAAAAACATGTTAGAAATGATTAACTGCCTAAGAAAATTGCATCCCTCAACGTGCAATTGCAATATCTGTTAAAACTCTAACGCTGACAAGTTTGTTGTTTTCAAAATTTCAATTCCAGTTAGTTTGTTAGAGCATACTGGCACCATACCATTATCAAACAAGACCTAAAGGGCCTATACCGAAAAGCATGACTAACTGAGAAAACAGTGTTGAGGAGGAAATAATGGAAAGTCAGCTCCTAAAGGAGGCAATGGAAAAAATGGAAAAATAAGACTGGAGATGAACGAAATGCAGTTAGCCTTGGCTAGGGTACAAAAGGGGCCTGAGCCAACCATTACTCCTACTCTCCCACCAGGACACACGCCGGAATAGCCTCCCCCCGGCCCTTCGACAAGCTTCCCCAGTCACCACTACTATCAGGGAAGAAATCCCTATGATCCCCAAGCTCCACCACCCAATCAAAACCTTCCCCCACCAAATGTTCCTATTTTCATGGGACCCCCACCAGCCACGCTACAGAGATCATCTAGTGAGTCGTTGTTTCAGGCTCATTATACCCAATATTACCCCCCTGAACCCACATTCAAAGCACCCGAGCCACATGCCTATAATCCCCGCTTTTAGGTCCCGTCGGAGATTGAAAAGCCGGCTAAGAGCCCTGAGCAGGATGAAGTGCTGCAAAAATTTAAAAGCCTGGAGCAATCCTTCAGAAATATGCACAGGTTAGGCAACCAGGTCAGCATGGCATATAAGGATTTATGCCCTTTTCCTGGCGTCCAATTGTCGGCAAGGTTCAAGATGCCAAAATTTGATCTATACGAGGGGCACGACGATCCTATGGCACATCTGCGAGGGTTTTGCAGCAAAATGAGAGGAGCGGGTGGTAAAGATGAGTTACTGATATCTTACTTCGGCCAAATTCTAAGTGGGTCCGCACTGGAATGGTACACCAGTCAGTATCCGAGCAGGTGGTACACCTGGAACGATCTAGCACAAGCATCCGTATGTCACTTTCAGTACAACCTTGAGAACGTCCCTGACCGTTTCCCATTTTTGAAGCTTGAGAAGAAGCCCGAAGAAAGCTTCCAAGAATTTGGGTTCCCGTGGAGAGAACAGGCAGCCAGAGTTGATCCTCCGATGAGAGAGGGAGAAATGGTGGACTACTTTCTGCAAACTCTAGAGCCAACTTACTTTGGTCACTTGGTGATGTCAGTTGGCAAATCCTTCAACGAGGTAGTGAAAATGGATGGTATGATCGAAGAGGGACTTAAGTCCAATAAAATCCTGAGTTATTCGGTAATTAAAGCCACAACTCAAGCCAGTCAGAGCGGCACAGGAGGTGCGCTCGGGAAGAAGAAAAGAGAAGAGGTCGCAACAATAGAGGCAGGTAATTGGTCCAGATCAAGAGGTCCTTCCCCCCACTACCAATCCAGAGCCCATCACCCAAATTACCCACACACTCCAAATTACCTTCCACCGCCCTACTACCCACCACAAGAACCAAACTTCTCCGTCCATCAAGCCCAGACATACACCCAGCCTCCGGCTCGTCCGTAATGGCACGCGCCGGCTCCCCAAAACACATATCCACCTCCCCAAAACACATATCCACCTCCACAAAATACTTACCCACCTCCACAAAACACTTATCCACCACCAAGGGCCTACAGGAACCCTCCAGGGATAGGTTTTCAGGGGAATCAGGCTTTCAGAAATGAAAGGGTGCAGAGACAAAGAACCTTCACTGAGTTGGGAGAAACCTATACTGCTTTGTTACACAAATTAAGGTAGTTGGGTTTGTTGAGTCCTGTTGAGCCCAGATTGCCAAATCCTCTTCCCCAAAATATGGACCACTCGGTAAGTTGTGAGTATTGTTTGGGGGCTCCCGGACATGATACCGCGAAGTGTTGGAAGTTGAAACGTGCAATGCAAGATCTTATTGACACCAACAAGATCGAGGTTCAGACACCAGAGGCGCCTAACATCAATCAGAACCCATTGCCGGCATACCATGAAACCCATATGATCGAGCTTGTGCACGAAGGAGGGGAGCTAAAGAAACCCTCACAGACGGTGATGATGATCCATGTTAGTCCAAAAGAAAAGTCGACCAGTGGGGACGTGGAGGTACAGTTGGAGAATGTGGATGTCAAGCCAGTGGTGGTAATGGGGAAGAGTTCGTTTGTTGTTCCAAAGAATCCAGAGCTGGTCAAAGTAACGGTGCAAGGGGTACCAAGCAAGATGGCATGCTCAGGGATAGTTGTTATCAGGCCAGTAATGCAGATACCGATAATCAGCGAGAAAGTCGTGCCCTGGAGCTACAGTAAAGCGATGGTAATGTACAAGGGGAAGGAGGTTGTGGAAGAAATATGTGAAGCCCAGGGTTAACTCGTTCGGGGAGGTGTTTTGGTCCCATACAGTTAAGATGGTCCAACCCAATATTGATAAAGAAACCCGTGATGGAGGAAGAGGCGGAGGAGTTTTTGAAGAAAATTAAGGCCCAAGACTACTCCATTGTGGAGCAATGAAGAAAGACTCCGGCACAGATTTCGTTGCTATCCTTGTTGATCCATTCCAGTGACCATTGCCAGGCACTGATGAAAATCCTGAACGAGGCTCATGTTCCAGATAAAATCTCTATAAATCACTTGGAAATGATAGTGCACAAAATTTTTGAGGTAAACCGGGTGACGTTTTCTGATGATGAATTACCGGTAGAGGGTACAGAACACAACAAAGCCCTATACTTGACCGTGAAATGCGAAGACTCGGTGGTCATCCGAGTATTGATTGATAATGGGTCGAGCGCCAACATCTGTACTTTGACTACTCTGAACAAGCTGAAGGTTGATCATGACCAAATTCACAGGAACAGTGTCTGCGTCCGAGGTTTTGATGGGGGTGGTACTGACACGATGGGTGATATCATATTGGAATTGACCATTGGTCTAGTGGAAGTCACAATGGAATTCCAAGTGGTAGACGTGGCAGTATCATACAATCTTCTATTGGGGCGACCCTGGATCCATGCCGACAAAGCAGTGCCTTCCACATTGCACCAGATGGTGAAATTTGAGTGGGACAAGCAAGAGATAGTGGTGCACGAGGATTATGGTACAAGCACTGTGGGTGATGCCATTGTACCATTCATAGAGACCGATGATGACAAAGGTCCATGGGTTTACCAGATTTTTGATGCAATCTCAGTAGATAAAATTTCTGAAGGCGAAGACCTTTCACTTCCCAGAATCGTAGCTGCGACCTTCATGAAAACCTCGGAAATGTTAAACAGCGGGTTTGTACCCTGCAAAGGTTTAGGGGTTGACTTGCAAGGTATTGTCCATCCAGTTTCTTTTCCCAAGAATCTGGATACTTTTGGGCTGGGATACAAGCCTACAGCAGCAGACGTAAGACGGGCTCGAAAGTTGAAGAAGAGAGGTTGGGTTCTTCCCAAGCTGGTTCCGCGACTCTCCAGATCCTTTGTCAGAGCAGGTAGCAGAAGGTTGTCGGTCCCGAGGGTTCTCGAACCACTGATTGAGTCAGATGGGGATTTGAATCTAAGTTTTGAAAGGATGTTCGCCGATGTCAACATGATAGAAGCTGGAGAAGGTTCCAGTAGGGAAGACATACAGTTTGTGGGGCCCAGGGCCAATATCAACAATTGGATAGCTACTCATCTTCCTACCCGGAGGGAGTTTTGGTAGTAGGCTTTGATTTTTCTTTCTTTTTTACTGGATTATTCCAGGGTCTAATCCAATTTTTGTTTTATTTTGTATTCGGCAAAAGTGTGAAACTCTGTTATCCCATATTTTAATAAAGTAAAAGTTTTCTCTCCTTATTTTGTTTTAATTTTGTTTTCTTCTTTTCTCTTTTTGAACAGTTCTCTTTATACTGGTTCTAATGACATGGCATGCACAACGGATCTTCAACCTAGTCTAAAAAATCAATCTAATTCCTAATTAATTGTACAAGAGGTCGATTATGATGATGAATCAGAATACGATGAGGATGAAGCCTTTGAAGAGATAAACAGAGAATTAATCCAGTTCAAAGAGAAACCCAAGCCCAATTTTAATGACACTGAAGCTGTCAATTTAGGGGATGCAGACAATGTCAGGGAAACCAAAATCAGCCTCCACATTGAGCCGAACATCAAGGAGGAACTAATCAAAGCACTCGTTGAATTCAAAGATGTTTTTTCATGGTCGTATGATGACATGCCGGGCTTAAGCACCGATCTAGTGGTTCACAAATTGCCCACTGACCCGGCATGCCCTCCCGTCAAGTAGAAATTGAGAAAGTTCAAGACAGACATGAGTGTGAAGATTAAAGAATAAGTAACCAAACAGCTGCAGGAAAAGGTTATTCGGGTCACTCGATATCCTGATTGGTTGGCCAATGTGGTTCCACTGCCGAAGAAAGATGGGAAGATCAGGGTATGTGTCGATTACCGCAATCTGAACAGGGCAAGACCTAAGGATAACTTTCCCTTACCCAACATCCATATTCTGATTGATAATTGTGACGGACGTGCGATTGGGTCTTTTGTGGATTGCTATACTGGGTATCATCAGATCCTGATGGATGAAGAAGATGTGGAAAAGACAGCTTTCATTATACCGTGGGGGACTTATTGCTATCGGGTAATGCCCTTTGGATTGAAGAACGCTGGGGAAACGTACATGAGAGCAATGACTACTGTGTTTCATGACATGATACACGAAGAGATTGAGGTGTACGTAGATGATGTGATCATAAAATCCAAGCGCCAAGAAGACCACGTGGCAGACCTAAGGAAGTTCTTCCAAAGACTTCGAAGGTACGATATTAAGCTCAACCCGGCCAAATGTGCATTTGGTGTTCCATCTGGAAAACTGTTGGGATTCATCGTCAGTCGGTGAGGCATTGAGTTAGACCCGTCAAAGATCAAATCCATCCAAGAATTGCCACCGCCAAAGAACAAAACAAAAGTAATGAGTCTGTTGGGAAGATTGAATTATATCAGCAGGTTCATCACTCAACTCACAGCGACTTGTGAGCCCATATTTTGATTACTGAAGAAAGATGTTGCGGTAGAATAGACGGAAGAATGTCAGGAAGCATTTGACCAAATCAAAGGGTATCTATCAAATCCACCCGTATTGGTTCCACCTGAACAGGGAAGACCATTGATTCTCTATCTAACGGTACTGGAGAATTCATTTTGTTGTGCACTGGGCCAACATGACATTACAGGAAGAAAGGAGCAAGCCATCTATTATCTCATCAAGAAGTTTACAATATATGAGGTCAAGTACACTCAACTTGAGAAGACATGTTGCGCCCTAACTTGGGTAGCACAAAAGCTGAAACATTATCTGTCATCATATACTACTTATCTCATTTCGCGCTTGGATCCACTAAAGTATATTTTCCAGAAGCCTATGCCCACAGGGAGGTTAGCAAAATGGCAGATATTACTCACGGAATTTGAAATCGTCTATGTGATGAGAACGGCCATGAAGGCCCAAGCATTGGCTGATCACTTAGCTGAGAATCCTATTGATGAAGAATACGAGCCTTTAAGGAAGTATTTTCCTAATGAAAAAGTGTTGCATATAGATGAGTTGGAATCGACCGAACAACTAGGATGGAAGTTGTTCTTTGATGGAGCCGCAAATGCGAAAGGAGTCGGAATAGGAGCGGTACTCATTTCTGAAACAGGAGATCATTATCCTGTTATAGCTCAGTTACGTTTCTATTGTACCAACAACATGGTTGAGTATGAGGCATGCATCTTGGGCTTACGGTTAAATACAAACATGGATGTCCAGGACATCTTGGTCTTGGGAGACTCGGACCTCCTGATCCATCATATTCAGGGTGAATGGGAAAAACAGGATTTGAAGCTTTTACCATATCGAAAATGTTTGCACGATCTGAACAAGCGATTTTGATAAGTAGATTTCAGGCACATCCCAAGAATTCATAATGAGGTTGCCGAAGCTTTGGCCACTTTAGCCTCGATGTTGTACTATCTGGACAAGATTCCTGTTGACCTGTTGCATATTCAGGTTCATGATCAGCATGCTTATTGCAACATGATAGAGGAAGAAATGGATGGTGAGCCATGGTTTTATGATGTTAAGGAATACCTCAGGATGGGGACATACCCAGAGCAGGCCACCGGAGATCAAAAGAGAGCCATTCGGCGATTGGCAAATGGATTTTTCCTCTGTGGAGGAGTGCTGTACAAAAGAACCCCAGATTTGGGTTTGCTGAGATGTATAGATACTTGTTAAGCCACGATAGTGATGACAGAGGTGCATGTTGGAGTTTGTGGGCCACATGTGAGCGGATATGTATTGGCAAAGAAGATTTTTCGAGCAGGGTATTATTGGCTCACTATGGAGGGTGATTGTATCAGTTTCATGCGGGAATGCCATCAGCGTGAGATACACGGAGATCTTATTCATTCCCCGCCAATAGAATTGCATACAATGTCAGCACCATGGCCATTTGTTTCATGGGGAATGGATGTCATTGGACCTATTGAGCCGCCAGCTTCCAACGGTCATAGGTTCATTCTGGTAACCATCGATTACTTCACTAAGTGGGTTGAGGCTAAGACTTTCAAGTCGATAACCAAGAAGGAAGTGGTGGATTTTGTTCATTCCTATATCATCTGTAGATTTGGGATCCCAAAGGTGATCATCACGGACAATGGTGCTAATCTTAATAGTAGTCTGATGAAAGAATTCTGTCAACAGTTCAAGATTACACACCATAATTCCACCCCATATCAGCCCAAGGCGAATGGAGCGATTGAGGTAGCCAACAAAAACATAAAGAAGATATTAAGGAAGATTGTAGAAGGGTCTAGAAAATGGCATGAAAAGTTGCCATTTGCATTGTTAGGTTATCGCACTACTGTTCGTACTTTAGTAGGTGCACTCCTTATTCATTGGTATATAGAACTGAAGGAGTGATACCAGCAGAGGTTGAAATTCCGTCCCTCCGGATTGTCGCTGAGGCTGGGATTGATGTTGATGATTAATGGGTCAAAGCCCGATTGGAGCAGTTGAGCTTGATTGATGAAAAGAGATTGGTAGCAGTATGTCATGGCCAATTGTATCAAAAGAGGATGGAAAGAGCATACAACAAGAAGGTGCATCCCAGGAAATTTGAAATAGGACAGCAGGTGCTGAAACGAATTTTACCACATCAGGCCGAAGCAAAGGGAAAGTTCGCCCCGAACTGGCAAGGACCATTCATTGTGACCATAGTGTTGTCCAATGGCGCTTTGTGTTTGACAGATGTCGAGGTAAGATGTATAGACATGGCTATCAATTTTGATGCAGTCAAGAGATATTATGTATGATTTCCTTGATTGTAATTGTTTGTTGTTTGTTTGTATGTATTTGGCATTTATCGGAGAATGAAATGACGGAGGCAATTTTTCTTCTATCCAAACACTCTAACCATTGCTTCCCCCATTTGAGCCTTATTTATTCTTTCATGCCCCTCTATTGGAATCACTAGTGAAAACAAAAAAAAAAGAGAAAAAAAAAGAAAGAAAGAAAAAAAAGGAAAGTCATAAGAAAAACAAAGGAATCGAGTGAACTACGTTCGACCTGATTCCTCAAAGAGGATATGTAGGCGCCTCACGGCTTGGTCAAAGTGTAATAAAAATAAAAAATCCCCCAAGTAAGAAAACTGGGGCAGAAGTTATGTTTTAAAATTTTGGAAAACGTTTGATTCCAAGAGTTGTAATGTTTTACCCATCGAAGTTATTTTGAATTTTTGATATCCTTTTCTTTTATCCCTGCACAAAAAACCATGTTGATGTCCAAAATAGACCTCCCGATCAGTATCCGAGAGGTGCCAAGTCAGGCAAATGAAAGCTGAGAATAACACACTGATCCCCGACTGAATGAGGATCATGAGCTGAAGGAATTGAGAGCCAAATGAATCCCCAGTACAGAGAATCTTATCGGTAACACTCTAATCCCCAGCAGAGAAAGAAAAATAAAATGAGAGAGTCTTATCGGTGAAAACCTTCACAGGCACCATAAGGTGATGAAAGCTGAGAGAAACAAAATGAGAGAGTCTTATGGTGAAAACCTTCACGGGAACCATAAGGCGACGGGAGTTGAGAGAAATGAGAGAGTCTTATTAGTGAAAATCCCTCGAAGGGCACTATGAGGCGACAAGATAAGATTGGCGGAAAGGATCCGCATTTGGCAAAGAATGGGGTGCCTGCTCATCCCCAGCAAAATGAAGCCATCAGAAAGATTGATTGAGAAATAGACTGTGTTGGATAGATCCGGAATGCACAACGTGATCGTTGAGACTGGTTATACCATTCAGATAAGTTCTTTCTCTTTTTTTCTTTTTCCCCAGCATTTGTTCAGAAAGACTTCTTCTTTGTCTTTTTCTACCTTTTGAAATCATCACTTTTTCATTTATTTGATTAAAGACTTTTTCTCCTACAGTTTGTTTTTGAGAAAGATTTTTCAGAGCTTACTACCAGTCGCCAAAATGGCATAAAGCAAATGTGAATAGAACGAGCCAAAGATAAGAACAAAAAGACGTTTGTTGAAGACCAAATGATGAATTTGGTCTAGAATTTTAGGGAAAGTATAGAGAAAGCAAAAAAACAACAATTGAGAAAATCATGGACCAATTTCCGAGAGGATCCCTAGCAGATTTTCGAGGATACAGGAACAACTCCGACAGATTATTGACCCAATTCCGAGATGGTCAAACAACACAAGATGTGGAAGGGAGAAAGGGAAAAACCACCCCCAGCAAGAATATCATCCCCAACAAATAACATCATTCCCCAACAAGTTTTGAGGAACACAGAGCAGAGAAAAAGGAAGGGAAAAACCATCCCTAGCAGGAGTGGCACGACCACTCACCACATTTTTAACTAACAAATTTTCTTTGATTTAAAGAAGGGAAAAGAAATGTTATTGACGGCGAAAAGGCGGGCCACAAAGAAGATTATCAAACTGGGGCAGAAAATTTTCCCTCATTGCGAAAATTTTCTCGAAATCAGATACCCCAATTGGGGAAGATAAAGGATAACACAAGCTTCAAGGAGGCGGAATCCCCAACAATTTGCGGAAGAAGGCAATACAAGTTTTAAAGAAAGAAATCACGGGAGAAGCAAGATAATCCAAGTTTTAAGGGTAGTGGTCTTTGAACCAGTATCATCCCCACCATTGTTGAAAGAAGGAAAATAACCAATCTTAAAGAAGGAAAATAATTCCCCAGCAGGTTTAAGAGAAATGAAACACCAGTTTGAGGGAAGCCATTGATGATGAAGTCAGGAGCCCGCCTATAGACTGGAGGATATTACTTTTAAGTTGTTGAAGTCGGGAGCCCGTCCGTAGATAGAGGTGTTACTTTTAAGTTGTTGTATTCGGGAGCCCGCCCATAGAACGGAGGTGTTACTTTTCAGTTGTTGAAGTCGGGAGCCCGCCCGTAGAACGGAGGTTTTACTTTTTAGTTGTTGCATTCGGGAGCTTGCCTGTAGAATGGAGGTGTTACTTTCAAAAGTCGTTGCATTCGGGAGCCTTCCCGTAGAACGGAGGTGTTACTTTTTAGTTGTTGCATTCGGGAGCCCACCCGTAGAACGGAGGTGTTATATTTAAGTTGTTGCATTCGGGAGCCCGTCCGTAGAACGGAGGTGTTACTTTTCAGTTGTTGAAGTCGGGAGCCCGCCCGTAGAACGGAGGTGTTACTTTTCAGTTGTTGCATTCGGGAGCCCGGCCGTAGAACGGAGGTGTTACTTTCAAAAGTCGTTGCATTCAGGAGCCCGGCCGTAGAACGGAGGTGTTACTCTTAAGTTGTTGCATTCGGGAGCCCGCCCGTAGAACGAAGGTGTTACTTTTTCAATTGTTGCATTCAGGAGCCAGCCCGTAGAACTGAGGTGTTACTTTTCAGTTGTTGCATTCGGGAGCCCGCCCGTAGAACGGAGGTGTTACTTTTAAGTTGTTGAAGTCGGGAGCCCGCCCATAGAACGGAGGTGTTACTTTTAAGTTGTTCCATTCGGGAGCCCGACCGTAGAAAGGAGGTGTTACTTTTCAGCTGTTGCATTCGGGAGCCCGCCCGTAGAATGGAGGTGTTACTTTTCAGTTGTTATCCCCAGCGGACAGAAAAAATGATGAAACTTGTGTTCAAAAAAAGCAAAAGGCTAGTGTCGTCCCCAGCAGTTTTCGGAAGAAAGAAGCACCAGATGAAACACAAGCCGACAAGAAAGCAAGGCAACTAGAGCAAGTTGAAGATAGATAAGATTTGTAATTCCTAGTTTAGTCTAGCTTATTGTTTTCTTTTGAACAAGGTGTAACAAGGAGATCGGTAAGCACAAATAACAGCATGCATCAGCAGTAACCGCAAAATTGCAGTCCCACGGTAGTCCCAGCTACCAAAACTTCCCGAACAACATTAACCTAATTCCCTTTTAGCCAGGGATATGTAGGAGACCTTTTGAAGCAAAGGTTTGGTCAACTCTTTCAAAAAATGCTTCACACGGAATACTCAAATGGGCAAAAATCGCTCGCTCACTTTATCTTTGCACGAAAACTCTTCGTACTTTCGGACAAAGAGGGGCAGCTGCAAGCACGTGATTTTGCCCTATACGAGAACTACTCCTAAAAAATTCAAAATAAAACAATTTTCCTTTGTGTGCAATTTTGAGATTTTTCGTGGCATTTTTGAATAATTATTTGTATTTTTCTATGCATGTTTATTTGTTAAATTAATGAAAATACAAAAATATGTTGCATTTGCAATTTTAGTTTGTTTAACAAAAATAAAAAAATCAAAAAATATATATATATATATATTTTGCATTTTTAGCATTTAATATCAAATTGTGTGATTTGATTTGGTGTTTAAGGTTGTGTGATAATTATTATTATGAGTCAATTAACATTTTAGTTAATTTTTGATTTTATCATTTGATTTAGAATTTTAGGTTTTATTAGCTGGAAATTAAGGGGATGAAAATAGAGAGAAAAACTAGATTGGGCCGTCCAAATTTGACCATAACCAGGCCCAAATCAACACCCTCACCCGGTCCAAATCGTCTAGCCTCACAGACAGACAAAACGACATAGTTTGATGACCAAACTACGTTGTTTCGTCATCAAAAGATCTGAGCCGTTTAAACCATGTCAATCCAATGGCCCTCAACCTGTATCACTACACCCGACCCATTCCCACACCCGGTCTGCCCCCGTCATCCCCCCAAACGATGCCTTTCCCATGTTAGTGACCAATCCAGGCCTTTGATCTCATCAGGTCAAACGGCCGGGATTTGTTTTCCCCTCTAATATATAAACCTAATCCTATACCCAGCCCCTCCCCAAACCAAACCCTTCCATCGTCTCTTTCGGAGCCTGAAACGAATCCCTACCAAACCCTAGCCACCCTCGTGCCCCTTCGCCTGAAACCCGGCGACAACAACGTCGCCGGTCACCAAATTAACACCCCTAAGCCACCCGACCACCCTAAACACAAATGCATGAACCGTTTGCTTTGAATCATCATCAAACTTCTCGAGTCTTCGTTTGAAGATTCGAGCAAAACCTTAACCTACCCCAACCAAGCCCAAATTCATACCAGACAACCCCCAGACCTCCCTTGTTAGCAAAACAACGTTGGTTTGGTTCGAATCAGACCAGAACCGTTCGAACCCCCAAGAGACCTAGAAAACCAAAGGTTGAAATCTGTCCAAATTAAAGAGTTTTGGGTGTTCAATCAACCTTAGCCGGAGTGTTCTCAGTAGTGAACACTCGGTTAAGGTCCGTTCAACCCCAAAAGTTCAAGTCGAAGGCTCGAACCTGGGTTTGTCTAGTTTTCTGATCTCTTAAAGTATTTCGTTCCTTTCTCTGATCTATTTTTCTTTACATTTATGTGTTTAGTTTTAGTTGTAGTCTAGTTTTGTCGATTGTTCTTCTTCTTCTCCAATCCGACCCTTTATTTGGTCAAACTTCTCTTGTGTTCATAGCGAGCATATGTTTAAGACATGTAATCAATTAGAATATGTTTGGTCAAATAGTTAGTTTCATGATAATTCCCTACTTTTTGTCAACACAACTTGAATCACCTGTGTGTCTGTTTGTTCCTGTTGGTTTATTGTGAATTGTATATGTTATAAACTATGTAATTGATTGTTTAAATATCGTCGATTAGTCGGATTGAAAGCTAGATCAACATGATAACAGTTCATTTGACTCATTCCAGTGTGTTTGTCATCTTGTTTCTTTCTGTTTGATTTTATGATCAAAATGAACTTGTTGAAGTGTTCAATTTCCCCTTTTTGAACCGAACTGCTTGCTCATTTGAATGTTACCCATGTTCTATATATTTGTTCACCTGAACCTCATGCCTTGCTTCAATTCTGTTTGAATCACTGCCTGAATTAAGACTAGGATTGGTTATTGTTGTGTAGTTATTTGGTGATTAGTAGCCAGTGTTAGTTATAACTGTTAGAGGTCTAAATATAGATTGCCAAGAGTCAGGGTAGGGCAGTAATTCAGGGGTTTTAAGGGGTAATTTTGGGTTTTAACAGAGTTAATTAGAATTAACTTAAGGGGTCTGTCAAGTAGGTTAATAGATTCCCTTACTTTAATATTAATGGGGGACATAACATAATAGCATGGGAATTAATAAGAATACTCTAATACACCCATGAATCTTGATTGAAACAAGAAGGGACAAGCATGTTAAGCATGGGGAACCAATTAGCGTTGAATCAAGAAGATCTTAAGGAGTGGGGAATTGAAGGGGATGGGCAGAACAGATTGAGGATTCCCAGGGTAGTGTTTTGATATCTGTTTTAGGTTATAAATAGGCTCATTTTAGAACAAAAAGGGGGGCCTTTT
>MU671004.1:0-11754 GCA_026770625.1 Nicotiana glauca | reverse complement strand
GGCTTTTTGATCTAAAAGTTGAGGAATTAAGAGATCAGTTTTTCTATTAGGCTTTTCTTGGAGTTCTTTGTTGACTAATCTTGGCTGGGTTTTTTAGCAATAAAAATTCAGGAGTTATAATGTTTAAGTGACTGGTCTTTCAATAGTTAAAGATCACTAGTTTGAGAGTTAAAAAAGAGTGTTTGAGAGTTAAAAACTGAAAAAATCAGAAACCTACTGTTCCATTGCATTTCCGGGGTCTTTCTGCTTTTGCCTGTGACTATTGTTTGTGTTTCTGGTTTCATACTTGGTTTTCTGATGTTGATGTTAATGTTGCTGTTTGGTATATTTGAAATTGCCACTGTTTTTCTGGGATTTATTCTGCTGGGTTTCATCTGTTGTTGTTTGTTGCTGTTGCTATACTGTTATTGCCCTGCTGATCTCTCATCTTCCTCTTCTTTTATTTCAATACCAGGTACACTTTCGAATCAACACTGATATAGCTGTGAGTTCTAAAAGTGAAATGAAATGCTAGGGTGATTGATGAACTAGTGTTGTACCTGTAGCTTAAATAGATAAATGATAAGTATTTGTATAGTCTAGTTTCATAACTCAATAAGAATTCATGGTGTAGTTTTTGTACCTAACTGAAATTTTATTTGTTTAAAATTGCAATCTATAGTCGTCAGTTGTATATGTAATGTAGTTAGTTAACTAATTTGTAGAATGAACAAATAGTTAATGGATTAGTTGCTTATATTTCATCTCTAGTTTTCTTTTGTATTCAAGGCAGATTTAAATAGGCCAGCGTTTGATTCCGTCAGGAAATATATAGGCCAATGTTCGAATCCATGTTGATAACATTTCCTAGCCGTTAGTTCCATCAGTCTCAATCATCTAGAAATGTTAGTTTAAATCAATTTTAGAAATGTTAAGTTTAAATCAATTTGGAGAATGGTTAGTTCGTTTTCAATATCTTGCCAATCTCGTATGCGTGTTATAATTTCAGCTTTAGTAGTTCTCTTATAGAATAAGGCACGAAACAATCTGCCATATAACAAGTTCGGGTGCCATTTGTTGTTCGCATCTATTATAACCTAATAACTAATAAGAGGCCCGAACTCGTCAAGCATGTAAATCAATTAGGACTTTTTCTTCTTTCATTTTTAGAGACGAACAAAAAAATAAAAAATGTACTCACTTTAGGATTGTCCTTTTAAAATAAATGGGACAAGCCTCGCCAAATAAATGGCACAAATTGCGGGGCCCTCATGAATGTATATATTAAAATACTTAAACTTCTGGATCGGCCGCTTAGCGAATTTCACGGCCTTCCCCAAAATAATAAGGCATTAGTCTCTTTAGGCGCGTGTTTAATAATCATACCTTCTTAAAATCGGGTGTGCATTTCATCCTACCCAAATCTAAATCCTAAAACGTTGAATAAAATGTGTCGAAGATCCGGGTGCATTTCATGTGACGCGATCCAAAGACATGTTTTAAACGACGTTCAATTTTCTTTAATAATTTGATGAAATCGGTTAAAAGTTAAAAGTGGCACATAAGTTGTAACATGTTTTTAAAAAATTAGATAAATAAGACGAATACGACAGTTGAGCGACCATGCTAGAACCATAGAACTCGGGAATGCCTAACACCTTCTCTCGGGTTAACAGAATTCCGTATCCGAATTTCTGGTACGTAGACTATTAAATAGAGCCAAACCTTTCCTCAATTCCGGATTCAACTGGTGACTTGGGACACCATAAATCTCCCAAGTGGTGACTATGAATCTCTTAATAAACGAATCTCATTTTGATTGTCCTTTAATTGGAAAAAACTCCCTTTACCACACCCTTCGCGAGGTGCGACAGTGCCAAAAGAAGGTGTGACAACTACTACTACTACTATTACCTACATATGATAAAGTTGTCACATTATCATCCTCGGGAAGAGTCACCTGATTCACACAAAAGACCACATTTGGAAACAACTGTGGCATTAAGAAAACCAAATGATTATTATTAACAATAGTAACAAAAACATGAAATTTTAAAACACCAAAACAAACAAAACTAAAGATACTAATAAATATAACAAACTTCTAACGATAAAAAAATTTAATCATCCAGTTACTACATCCCAATGTTATCAAATTATCAAATACAAAACTCTCCACCCCCAAATAAAAGAAGCATTGTCCCCAATGCTTAACAAAATAAGATCAAATAGCAGAGAGGGGCGAAGAGACTCCCTAACGGTCCTTTGTCATCACAGTGTCACCAGCAACATCAGTCCCAACTGGCTCAGCTAACTGAATCACATCATCATCCTATGCGGGAGCTATCTGAGAGCAGAACATATCACATACTACCTCGACAGTGCTGGATGCAAGGCAAGGCTCCTCAGTCTGAGCAGCGAGATCCTTATGAGAAGGCGGATGTGGGTGAGGCTAGGAGGGGTCCAATAGTATATTAAAGGGAAAATCACCGGCCTCAGCTATCTTAGTCACCTCAGATCGAAGTGCATCAACTGACTTCTTGCTGGCCCGTGTCTTTCTCATCTTCCTCCCCTTTTTGGTCATCCTCTCAATCGCTGCACCATGTTATACCTGTGTATCAATGATCACTTTTTAGTTGTACAAGAGTGTGGTGAGCTTCTTATCTGTGTCAGAGGAGTCTAGATGCGGTTGTGAAGGTATGCCCTACAATTATACTAGAGATCTCAGATAACTTTCAAGTAGCTGCCTGTATCCAGTTCTTAAGGCTCGTAAGTTTTTAAGAGATTGGTAAGGTGGACAATTGACCTATCGTCATAGGCACTATCCTCAAAGGTAGTGTAGGCACTGGTGCAGGGGCTGAGGATAAAGGCTCAGGAATTGTAGCTCTAGCACTGGTGGAGCGTTCAGTTGAAGTAGCTGGAATATCATATGGACTAAGGGCTACAACTACCGGCTCATCAAATTGGCCAGCAGTAGTAGAAAGTTGAATGCTCTTCTTTGGGTTTCTCGAGTCTTGTAACTTGTACCACTCAAAAATACTAGTGGGCTTGACCTTTATGTCAAATGGCCTAGACTCCACTGGGAATCAGTCAGATACTCAGTGATAGTGCTGGGGTAGGGTTAAGATGTGTTACCCTGCTATGCCAAAAGTTATATTTTGGCCGACATCAGAGCACCCACATTGATTGGGTACCTGGCCATGATAGAGGCTACTAGAACAACTCTTGGCAAGGGCAAGTAGTTCTCATTCAAGTAGGGGTCAAGTCTGTTGCATACAAAGCTTTGCCACCCTTTTGCCTCAAATCTTAGAGTGCTACAGAGGATTGGCCATTCTAGCACCTATCCAAAAGGCTGTAGGCCCAAGTGAAAGAATCTCAACAAGTCATGGTTTAGCCTCCTCCATCTGAGCCAACTTTGCTTCATATTCCCTTCGCTCCACATCATCAAATCCAAGGTACGTATTCAAAATATGCTGATCAAACTTTACTTTCATGTTTCCCACTTTGGAGATCTTTTTCCCTTTGAGAATATGTGTTATGTTGGCGTAGTATTCCTGGACAAGATTCTCTTTTGCATCCATCAGCTACTCAGTAAATTGCATCCACCCCTTTCTCTTTATAAACTACTCTAACACCGCGTGGTTGTATTTGTCTAAGTCTTTGAGGAGGAATTGTCATTCGTGAGTCTGGGATCTCTCTTTCCACCACATTCGGAAGTCTGTGCATTCTTGCAAACTCAAGAACCGATCTTCCCAAATAACATTCTTCTTAGTCCGAGCCATTCTTGTCTATGCACTTGATCCCCCTCTCGTGTCATCTAGGTCATCATCTAAATTAGAGTCTGGTACAATGGCGTTGGACTCATTACTGCTACTAGCTGAGCCCTAAGAGGTACTGTGAGATGAGTAAGGTACATCTAGAGACTCAAACTTCCCCGCGGCCTAGATGGGGCATAAGAACTCAACTCTAAGAGGCTCATACCTCTCTCAGCACACTCGTATGCAAGGCACCTTTACCTCTACCTTTTCCCGATTATACCCTTTTATTTGAAGACTCTCCTCATCCTCTTGATCACACCATTGTCTGTGTATGTACAAAGAGATTTATTAGTTGATATATCTATATATGTTGTAACACAATTTAGAGTCATATAATCATTTGCAGACACTATTGAAGTAGTGACATTTCAAGTTTACATCATGCAAAGTACAAATGTAGTCCGCACAATTATGAGTGTGGTCCACTAAGTGGAAATGCGGACCACATAATTCTAAATGTGGTCTGCACTTCAACACAATTATGGTAAGTCCTCAAAGGTCTTTGTATAAACAGTACATCCCTATGTAGCTTCCATATAATTCATTTGCGATCCGCACAAAAACTTTTGTGGTCCGCACTTGGGTTTCTCAAAGAGTAGGTTCTCTGATTAAAAGTGTGAACCTCCCTTTGCAGCTACATAATTTAATCTGTGGTCCTCATAATTAATGTGCGTCCACACAAACAACTATCTATTCAAGTTACCAAATAGAAGTCTGCGAACCACACAATCAAGAACATTAAAGTTTACATGTATTTTTACGTAGGTGATGAAAATATGTGTTCAATCCGACTGGAAAACATGGTAAAGGCATGATAATCAACAACTCAAACTTATCTAAGCATGCTTTGAAAAATACCCAATGCTAAACTACCCCACATGACACATTAAAGGGATGGAATAACAGGTGGCCTAAAAAGAATTTAAAAGGGCAAAGTAAATTCAAAAATAATTTAAAAAAACAACAAGTTTTGAAGTGGTTCATACCAGGTAGTGCTAGTATACTAATATCCAAGTGAGTGTGAAGGGTTTTTTGTCATCCAAAGTGCAAGTACATGGGCAACTCTTAGAGTAACAATATGAGAGTGGGGGTGGTGAAAAGTGTAAATGGGGGGGGGGGATACTATTCTATTTATACTCGTAAGAAAGTGAGGGTCCAATAAGGAAAGTGCAGTTTCAAAATTCCAAGTGTGGTCCGCACTCTGTTACCTGGCCATCAGGGAAACAAATAGTTTTACAGTCCGCACTTTTTCAAGTGCGACTGCACTTTTTACACTTTAGCTCCATACTTCTCTAATTATGCTCTTTTGCAACTGTATAATTTGTGATCTGCAAACTCACTCCGCACTGTTGGGAGAAAATTTCAGAGGACCTTCCATTTAGAACTTGAAGTAATCATTGAATTGCGGTCCACATATAAAATTTGCGGCCATGCAAAAGATTCTACGATCTGCATTCCTGTTATGCGGCCGCACTAAGAAACGTGCAGTCCGCAGTTTTTCCCTGGATGACACAACTTCATCTATCATTTCACATCTAACACTAATTCATGTAACATACTTCAAATCAAGTTTAAAATAACAAACAACATCTAACTAAAAGAGAAAAAGTAAAATAGATTGGGTTCGCCTCCAAAGAACGTCATGGCACGATGCAATGTCATATCATCCTCAAGCGAAGCAAATAACCGCCACCACTTGTGTCTTACCAACTTTTCCCGAATAGTGCTTCACCCATTGACCATTAAATTAAAATACTTCATTATTCTTGTTCTTCAAGTCCAAGGCACCAAAATGTGTCACACCAACAATTTCAAAAGGATCACTTCACTTAGACTTGGGCTTCCCGGAAAACATTCTCAACCTTGAGAACAATAACATTAGATCACCGGCCTTGAACTCTTTGTTCTAAATATACTTGTCATGAAGATATTTCATTTTTTATTTTTTCAAGGACAAACTTTCATATTCATAATACCGGAACTCATCCAATTCATTCAAGTGTGCAACTTGAGAGTTAGCAGTTACATCCCAATCAAGATTCAATTTCTTCTAGGCCCACATTGCCTTGTGCTCTAGTTCCATCAGAAGATGACAAGCTTTTTCGAACACCAACCAGGATAGGGACATTCGGATAGGTTTTTTGTAAGCCGTTTATATGCCCCTAGAGAATCATCAATCTTCTTAGACCAATTTGCCCGATTTTCATTCCCCGTGTTCGAAAAAGTACTCTTTATCTCGCGATTGGAGACTTCAACTTGACCACTAGCTTGTGGGTAATAGGGATTTGTAACTTTGTGAGTAACACCATACTTGGCAAGTAAAGAGTCGAAAGCATTTTTGAAAAAATGTTACCCTCCATCACTTATTATTTGTCACGACCCAACCTATTGGCCGCGACGGGTACCCGATGCCTTACTTAATCGAGTACCAACAAAATATATCTTTCATATTGTACTTTCATTGGCAAGTGGGTGATAAGTTGGTATTTTACCAACTTATCTTGTCTTTAAACATATATTTTTGCTATGTTTAAGTGATAAATTGTGTGTTTAATGTCATTTACTTCTATTTTACAGGTTGTATGTGATTTAGAAGTAATGGTGATGAAAACAAGTCAAAAAGGAGCTAAATGGACAAAATGGAACCTTCTAGTGATTTACTCTTCGCGAACGCGAAGTATCCATCGCGAACACGTAGATTCAGAAACTAAACCTTCACGAACGCGAAGGACTAAATGCGAACGCGAAAGCTGAGGAACGATTTGGGAGCAACAAGTTTTTTTTCACACATTCCTTACATTAAGGTTCTTTGGCTAGTGTCTTTCGATTTCAACTATAATGCACCAACGGGCCCTTCCATGGTTTCACTCAAAAGATACTGCCCAATTTCTAACCTTACTTCTTTTAGCGACTAATTTCCTTAGGAGGTAAAGTTTCAATCAATATCAAATTAAGAATAAAATGGGAGTATGGCTTGTAATATGGGTGCCAACAGAAAGGTCTATAGACTTAAAGGGACTAGCAACGGAAAATTATATTTTTATATGACAAACATATCTATGATCAAGCAAGAAAATTCCTATGTCATCTCCTAGATTAGCACAACTTACAATTTCGCTTCAATTAACACACAGGGTAACTTCTAGACTACAGAGGATAGCACAAAAAATCACAAATCCTTACACACACGTTGCACATGACTCAATCAAGACAGTTATGTTCAACTCTCAAGTCAAGCAACAACATCCATAATTGATAAATTTAAGCAATATTGCACTATGTGACATACAAGTCAAACAACTGAGAGAGAGTGTCACAAAATAGACTATTCACTTTACTTAGGCTTCACAATTCAAACCAAATACCCGGAAAAACATAATGTATGTCCTAGCCTAATGTGACAGCATCAAGCATGTCAATGATTATCTCAGAGTGACTCAGTCTCTTCCTAAACTAATCCTAAAAAAATAAAGTGCCCGGTTCAAGCTACATCCTTGGAAAAGAACCGACGCCCAAAGAAAAACCAAAGGACACTACCTAACTGTTCTAAAAAAAATTCTTTTTTGCATTTTTAATCGAACTTTTATACCTCAAGAAAATTGTCCAAAAGATCCATCGTCGAGAAAAGTCCGAACTTTTTCTAGTTCTTTTTTTTCAGTTTTTTAAGCAAAAACTACTACACTAGGAACGAGTACTACAACTAACCTAAGATAGCGCAGAATATCACCCAGACAATCTCTTAACCTCACACTTAAAATTTTGCAATGTCCTCAATGCACACTAAAAATAATAAGAGGGTAAAAGAGACTCCCTGGTAGGCCAACGGCCGAAGAATTAGCAGCTCACGGGATACTCAGACTTCTCCCTGGTATGATCCCTTGTGCAGGTGCCTCATACTTAGTTTCAACCATCTGCTCGCTTTTGCACATACCTATTAGCTTTGACTCCATGCTCGTACTCCTATAAAATACAAAAATAATACTATAAAAAACAAATAACACAATAAAAAATAAACAAAAGTAAAAAATAAAAATTAAATTAGGTTTCCTCCCAACAAGCGCTTGATTTAACGTCGCGGCATGACGCCATCACTTTCACCGCTTTTCCTTCCACTTTGAGGATATAAATTGTGCCCCCAATTTTGCGTTAACTTTTGTATCACGTTCCTGGGGCGGTGATATAAAAATAAATGAACCAGGCAATAGGTATTGCATCTTGCACTTCTTGGCCTTTAAGTGGGGGATGTCGTTTTGCCTCCTCTGTATGGCAATCTTCAGAATATAAATACTTTGTTTCTCATCTATTGACTCCTCCATATGCTCGACTGGATCAATTCCCATGTCACCAACCAAACACAATGTTGAAATTTTTTTAGAATGAGGTCCAATACGCTCAAACTCCAAAATTGCATATTTTTGACATCCTCAATTTTGCACTCTTCAACCTCGGCAACATCAACAAAAGCATGGTCTAATGATTGGTATTCTTGTTTTAGCACCTCAATCTGGTCTAGAAGATCCTTTTCAGCTTTACACAACTTATCACTAAATTGTTGGGAGTTACACGTATCAACTTTGGCACTCAATTGAGCCTCTAAGTCGTGAATAGAACTTCCAAATTGATCGATCTCTTATCATAGTTCAGCTCTTCCTTCTATAAATTGTTGCATCTCATTCATAATTTTCTCACGGAAACCTCCATATTCCTCTAATAATTTCCCGTGCATATCAAGAATGCGAACATCGTGTTCTACATCATCCCATTCGTTTCTTCTGTCAAACTCACAAGAATTATTAGAATCAACATAAGAAGGGATTGGAGTAGGATAACAACATTTAGGACGATGAATCCAATTTCCATCACAAATAGTACAAGATGGAGATGGTACACACAACTCGGTATTGGGAATATTTTTACAATATTACCACAAGTGAGGTCCTTTATAATATGGACAAGGATCTCAATAACAAGAATACTTACTATCCCACCACTTTTCGTTCAAATATGCCATGTAAAAAAAATATTATACTAACTACACTAAACTAAAATTAAAAACTTAAATAGATAAAAAGGAGAAATCTAATATAGTAAAATAGTTAATTTCTAAGTCCTCGACAACGGCGCTAAAAACTTGTTGCTCCCGAATCATTCTAACACATAAAAACAAATCAAATTAACATAAATAAACACATTTAACATGCCAAATTCATGAAACACAAGTAAAATATGAGGCGATATTGTCACAACCCTAGTTCACCAATTGTGAACACGTCATGACGGCACCCAGTCTTCGCGACCAGGTAAGCCTAACACGTTGCGGAAGTAATAACAATTGCCAAATTTATAATCAAAACTAAATAACAGGAATAATGTATACAGTTGTCGCCTGGTACATACACTTAATACCAATACTGAAGTGACCTGCAAGACCTGGAAACCCACGGGCAACACAGGCTAAAAGAACAGAAGTTACGGCTCTAACATCCAGAAATGTCTACACAACTAAACACATGAAATAGAACTGCTAACTATAAGCTAGAGTAGAAGGAGACTCTTCGATCTGCGGACGTGGCAGAATATACCTCAAGTATCCAAATGTATCGCCTCGATCACTGATAGAAANAAACAGAAATACAGAGTAAATACAGCAACATTTCAAGAATACCGACGAGGGTCTTCCAGGATACCGTCCTGTAGCCCTTTCTCAACTGTCCAATGGAACCTTTCCGGGATACCGTCCCATAGTCTAGATCTTATATCAATATCAAGGAATCTCCCGGGATACCGTCCCGTAATCCAATCATCAATGTGCAGGGGGATCTCCCGGGATATCGTCCCGTATTCCCAAAATAAAAGTGCAGGGGGATCTCCCGGGATACCGTCCCGTAGTCCCAAAGTAAAATGCAAGGGGATCTCCCGGGATACCGTCCCATAGTCCCAAAATAAAATGCAGGGGGATCTCCCAGGATACCGTCCCGTAGTCCAAAAATAAAATGCAGGGGGAATCTCCCGGGATACCGTCCCGTAATCCCAAAATAAAAGTGCAGTGGGATCTCCCGGTAATCGAACCCGAATTCCCAAAGTAAACAAACAAGGGGGGAGCTCCCGGAGTACCGCATCCGTAGTCCCAATGTAAATGCGCAATCAACATCAGAGAAATACTCAGAAATTTAAGTACAACAATACAAGGCATCAAAGAATACTGGCCTAAACACGCTCCATGTAATCACAGTTAAGGCAATCTAAATAATTAGGCAGCTTGAATCAATTAAACATGCTCTTCTACGCTAACACAAGCTATAAAAGCAATAAAAGTAAGGAAAATATGAAAGAGAATCCAAATCAAGTAATTAAGTAAAAATCCGATTTTCAACAATTTGCTCAAGTACGCGCTCGTCACCTCACGTACAAGGCATTCAATTATCAATTATCACATCCTAAGGGACAAAGTCTCCCACACAAGGTTAGGCAATCCACTTACCTCGAACCGATGAAATCTCAAGCTCGCGACGCCTTTGCCCCTTAAATTGGCCTCCACACGCGTCCCGAATCCGAGCTCAAATGACCTATCAATTCTAAATTTAGAATATTTTTGCTTCAAGCCATAATTTCTTACGATTTGGCTATAATCTCATGAATTCCATGGATGATTCTTGTATAAAAACGTGTAATTAAATCATAAAACTTACATCCAACGATCCCCAGTCGAAATCTCCTTACTTCCCGTCCAAAAGCTCTCCAAAACGCTCAAAAATGGTGAAGAAATGAGCTGGGTCGCGGACCAAAATGTTTTTAACATTCTGTCCAGATCACTATAGCTTACTCTATGTGATCGCATCCCTACTCCTGCGATCGCATAGGCCAAAATTCTAGGCCCCCGAATTTATCTTACGCGATCGCGGGATAGGCCACGCAATCGCAGAGCTCTGGCTCCCGCTTCTACGCGATCGCAACCCCGTGTTTGTGATCGCATAGAGCAAATCTGCTCTGCAATTTCTGCTGCATTTTTGGAGCCCAAACTTGCCCGTTAGCCATCCGAAATCACCCCGAGGCCCCCAGGACCTCAACCAAAAACACAGATATGATCTATTACCTCATCCAAACTTGCTCGGATCATAAAATCACTATCGATAACATCAAAATCGTCCTTTTTCAACAAATTCAAGTTTAAGTTTAACTATAACTTTCAGAATTCTCGTTCGATCAAAAACCCGACAAATGATGTCCAAATGACCTGAAAATGTGCGGACATATCCAAAATCACCTAACAAAGCTACGGAAAGTCTCGGAATTCCATTCCGACCCTTGGATCAAAATCTTACCTGTCAACCGGAATTCGCCAAAATTCCAACTTCGCCAATATAGGCTAACTTCTTCACCAGACCTCCAAATTCACTTCCGATCGTGCCCCTAACTCCATAATCACTATACGGAGCTATTCACAGTCTCGAAATTCCAAACAGACTTTGATAACATTGAAATGCTATTCAAGCCAAACTTATAGAATTTCTTCTAAAATGGTAACTTCCACATTATGCGCCAAAACGTTCCCGGGTTATCCAAAACCCAATCCGGGCACACGCCCAAGTCCTAAATCATCATACAAACCTGTTGGAACCTTCGGATCCCAATTCCGAGGTCGTTTACTCAAAAATCCAATCCTAGTTCATTCTTTCAACTTTAAGCTTCTCAAATTTAAATTCCGACCATGCAAACAAGTCATAATACCTGAAATGAAGTTGTTCATGGCCTCCGACTGCTGAACAGAGCGCTAGTACTCAAAACGGCCGGTCGGGTCGTTACATTCTCTCCCACTTAAACATACGTTCGTCCTCAAACGTGCTAAGAACTGTGTTGGAGTAGTCTGAAATCATTGTTTAGCAACTCACGCACCTTCCTGTGCTACCAAAACTTAGCTGAGCACATAAGCTCGATCACTCTATAGACATACTCCTTT
>MU671003.1:19114-32734 GCA_026770625.1 Nicotiana glauca | reverse complement strand
TGTGACAACAAAACTATTTTATTTTATAATTTTGGGAGTAATTGTCGTGAGAGCAAAAATCACGTGCTCACAGCAAGTTCCTCAAAATATGCATTTTCTTTTGTTTTTAGCATGCATCACTACTGTTCATACCTCTCATTTTTGTAGCTTAACTCAGGCAGAACTTTTTTACCTATCAGGATCAAGCTAATATTTCTAGGTAGAAATACTCTTCACTCAGTTTGTTTTTACGTAGCTTAACTTGGGTAGAACCTTTTCGCCTAGGGGGATCCAGCTTAAATTTCCAGGTAGAAGTACTCTTCGCTCAGGTTGTTTTACTTAGCTTAACTAAGGTAGAACATTTTTGCCTAGGGGGATCAAGCTTATATTTCCGGTTAGAAGTACTCTTCGCTTAGGTTATTTTACGTTGCTTAACTAAGGTATTACCTTTTCGGCTAGGGGGATCAAGCTCATATTTCGGGGTAGAAGTACTCTTCGCTCAAGTTGTTTTACGTAGCTTAACTCAGGTAGAACCTTTTCGCCTAGGGGGATCAAGCTTATATTTTTAGGTAGAAGTACTCTTTACTCAGGCTATTTTATGTAGCTTAACTAAAGTAGAACCTTTTCACCTAGGGCAAACCAACTCATATTTTCGGGTAGAGGTACTCCTCGCTCAAGCTATTTTATGTAGCTTAACTCAGGTAGAACCTTTTTGCCTATTAGGATCCAGGTCATATTACTGTGTAGAAGTAATATTCACTCAGGTTGTTTTATGTAGCTTATGTTACGACCCAATATCTCATATAAGTCGTGATGACGCCGAACATTATCGCTAGATAAGCCATCAATGATCTAACCGTGTGATTGTTCCTTTTAATAGTTTAGAAATAGTTGATTTTTACTTATTGAATTAATAAGAAGTGAAAAATAAATAACATGAGAAATAAGAAGTTTTAAAAGTAGACGAGATGAAGTAAATAATCAAAAATCAACAAGTGTCTACTAGCAAGTTTTCAAGACCTGGTGTCACAAGTGTATGAGCTACTAGTAAAATATACAAAACAATACTGATTACTGTCTAAAATGAAGAAGACAGAAAGTAAAAAAGCAAAAGAAAGACTTGGGGTGCTGCAGAACAGGCTCGGAAGGCAGCTCACCGCGAAATCTTAAGTATTAGGAGTTCACGCCGGGATGATAACCAGATGCACTTGCCTCAGATCTTGCACGATTCGTGTAGAAGTGTAGCATGAGTAAATTAATAACATGTACCCAGTAAGTATCTAGTCTAAACTGGAAGTAGTGATGATGGGTCCACTTCGACAGTTACTCTGGGCTAACAATAAAATATCAAAATTCTAATTAAGCATGGGCGATATAAATGAAATTGAAACTCAATAATAAGAAGAAAATAAATAATTCTTTCACTAATAGTAAATCCTAAATCAATCTCCATCATTTAACAATTTAACCTCTCAAGCCAATGAAGTGATATCAAGGATAATTGGTCTCCTATTATTATTACGCACGAATTATGCCGAGGTCGTACAACACGATCCAAAATATAAATATAAATACTATGCACTACGGAGGATCGAATGGCACGAACCATAGATTCATCTATTCTACTGTCGAGGCATTCAACCCGCTCCAGAAGAAGAGAAGATACTTTATAAACAACTCATTCAAAGATTATTAAGAGGCTAATGTACAAATAAGTACCAATTCCTTTTAACGGTCAATTAACCCATTAAAACACAAGTAAATGAAATTCGATCTTTTACAATTCCTTTATCAAGTTTCAATATGATTTAAGCACTTAAATTAACAAGTAGGGTGCAAACGTCGCAAGTATAACATGATTTGGATCCTAAACTACCCGGACATAAGCATAATTAGTAGCTACGCATGGACTCTCGTCACTTCGTGCGTACGTAGCTCCCACAATTAGAAGCACATATTAATTCAAATCATCTATGGGGTAAATTTTCTCTTACAAGATTAGAAAAGAGATTTACCTCATACCAAGGCTTAATTTCTGGTCACAAATTTCGTTCTAAAGCCTCAACTCGGTGCCAAAGGATCAGAAACTAGACAAATGTTATGTAAATTTATCAATACATGTTCGAAAGTTCATAATTTAAATGTCTGAGTAATTATCCAACCACAATTGAAAGATCCCTAAAATTCACCCCCACGTGTCCGGATTCCGAAATTGTTTGAAGAAAGTTATTACCCCTCACGTCATGAACTCAAATATATAATTTTCACCAAATTCCATAACTATTTTCGTGGTTACATCTCATTTTTATCAAAACCTAGGTTTTTCATCTAAACCCATGATTTCACAAAATTTACATGTTAACTCTACCCAAAATCTTTATATTTAACTCACATTGTGTAGAAATTATTTACCTCAAAGTGATAGGTGAAAACCCCTCTCTAAGAGCTCCAAAAATCACCCAACGAATGAAAGAAATGAGCTCAAAATGCCTAAGTCTCGACTTAAATGAAGGTTTTGCTTTCTACAATTTTCACACATACGGAGAGACTTCTGTTTCTGCAATCAGCAGTCAGCTTATGCGGAACCTGCTATATCAGTTGTCCATCGCACCTTCAGCCACATCTCCCATATACGAGCCTGCTACTATGGACGGGCCGTGTACCTGTGAACCCGCTTCTGTGGAAGCTCCGCTGTATCTGCGGTCCAGGCTTGGCTAGCCTCATGCCGCTTCTATGATATCCAGCTCACTTTTGCGAGTTCGCACCTGCTGCCATTGCCTCGCAAGTGCGATTGCACCAGAAACCTAGTGCTTCAGCTATAGTTTCAAGTCCAAATGAGTTCTGTACGTTGTTCGATTAACACTCGAGGTCCCCGAGGACCTGCCCAAATGTACCAAAAAGTTTTAAATCATAAAACAAACTCGCTCTCACCCTCGAAATGCATAAAACAACAACAAACTAAAAATCACAGCCCAAACCAAATTGAATCAACTTATAAACTTCAAGTTCTTCCAATTTACTCTGAACATGCCAAAAAATACTTTGACTACTCGGAATGACATCAAATTTTACGTGTAAGTCTTAAATAAGAATATAGATGTATTCCAAGGGTAGGGATCCCAATTGGACCTCGATAACACCAAATCCTACTTCAAACCAAATTTAAGGAACTCTAAAACCTTCAATGTGCCAACTTTCGATATTAAGCACCGAAACGCTTTCGGTTCATTTAAAATACGATCCTAACATACATCCATGTCCGAAATACGATCCTAACAACTAATAGTGTGATTGTTCCTTTTAATAGTTTAGAAATAGTTAATTTTTAGTTATTGAATAAATAAGAAGGGAAAAAATAAATAACATTATAAATAGGCCATTTAAAAATAGGCGAGATGAAGTAAATAATCAAAAATCGCCAAGTGTTTACTAGTACAACTTTCAAGACCTAGTGTCACAAGTGTCTGAGCTAATAGTAAAATATACGAATAAAATACTGACTACTGTTTGAAATGAAGAAGACAGAATAAAAAGCAAGATAAAGACTTTGGGTGCTGTAGAACGGGATCGGAAGGCAGCTCACCACAATGTCTCAAGTATCAGGAGTGCGTGCTGGGATGATAATATGATGTACCTGCCTCAGACCCTGCACGATTAGTGCACAAGTGTTGCGCGAGTAGAGAAACAACATGTACCAAGTAAGTATCTAGTCTAACCTCGAAGAAGTATTGATGATGGGTCGACTTCGTAGCATGGGCTAATAATAAAATAAAAAAATTCTAATTAAGCATGGGCCATATAAATGAAACTGAAAACTTAATAAGAAGAAGTAAACAAACAATTCATTCACTGACAGGGTGCAAACATCACAAGTATAATATGATTTGGGACCTAAACTACCAGGACATAACTATAATTAGTAGCTACGCACTAACTATCATCACCTCGTACGTGCATAGACCTCACAATTAGAAGCACATATTGATTCAAATGATCAATGTGGTAAATTTTCTCTTACAAGGTTAGAGAAGAGACTTACCTCGTCTCAAGGCTTACGTTCCCGTTAAAATTTCATTCTAAAGCCTCAACTCGATGCCAAATGATCCGAGACTAGATAATTATGTTATATAAATCAATCAATACATGTTCGAAAGTTCATAATTTAACTATTTGATTAATTACCCAACCACAATTGGAAGATCCCTAAAATTCATCCCGGGCCCACGTGCTCGGATTTCGGAAATTTTCAAAGATAGTTGTTATCAATAATCTCATAAACTCAAATATATAATTTTCACTAAATTCTATAACTATTTTCATTCTTAATCTCATTTTTATCAAAACCTAGGCTTTACATATAAACCCATCATTTCACAAATTTTACGTGTTAAATCTACCTATAAACCATGTATTTAACTCACATTGTGTAAAAATTACTTACTTCAAAGTGTTAGGTGAAAAACACTCTCTAAGAGCACCAATAATTGCCCAAGGAATGAAATAAATGAGCTCAAAATGCCTAAGTCCCGGCTTAAATGAAGGTTTAGCCTTCTGTGAATTTCGCACCTACGGAGGGACTTCTGCTTTTGTGGTCAACAGTCCGCTTCTGCGGACGGCCCCCGTATCTATGAACCCGCTTCTATGGAAGCTTTGTCGCATCTGTGGTCCAGGTCTGGACAGCCTTAGACCGCTTCTATGATATCCAGCTCGCTTATGCGAACTTGCACCTCCAGCCTACCCTCGGTGGTGCGATTGCACCAGAAACCTGGTGCTTCAGCTATACCTTCGCGAAAAAATTATTTTTAAAATTACGCGACCGCATGTTAGTTTTCGTGATCGCTTATGGTTAGAAAAATTTTGTTCTCTACGAACGCGAGGCTTTTTATGTGATTATGATTAACTGCAATTTTCTACAATTTTTCATCAACTACTAGTTTGGACTGCCCGAACCATGCAGCCTGCTCAAAACAACTCCAAAAAATGTGAACCTGATAGATTAGTCAAGCATAATGTACTAAGCTATTCCAAAAAAGAAAATTTCAAAAACGACTAAAATTTTTAAAAAATGATGAGTTGCCTCCCGCCAATCTCCATATTTAACATCGTGGCACAATGCAGATCAACTTTACCACTTTTTGCCACTTGGACGATATGAACTGGACATCTAAATTGGAATCAAACTTGTGACCACGAGCGGTTGGGGGAGGTACGTAGATGATCAAGCCAAGCATTAAATTCTTCATTTTGCACTTCTTGGCTTTTATGTGAGGAATGTCATTTTTCCTTCTTGTGCCCTCAAATTGTAAGGTGTATGGCCTTTGCCTTTCCTCCTTGCAGTCCCTCATTGACTTGTGTAGTTCAATTCCCATATCCCTACACAATTCCAATATTGACAAATGCTTGGAATGTGATACCAAACCTCCAAATTGCAATTCCTCCCATTTTTTGACATTCTTTTTTTTCCCCGGACTAGAGTCAATCTCAACCATATCTTCAGTTACACCTGCCGACTCTAATTCTTTATTTTTCTTGGCATCACCAACAAACACGGTGTCGATCGGTGGATGTTCAATTCTTGATCCCTCAAAATAAAGTTCACTTTCTTCCTCGATATCAGACTCTTCTTGATCTCTTTCCACACTCTCAAGTTGGTGGGCATAGTGAGCCTTAACCAATATTTTCATTTGATTTTTCAAAGTGCGGATATCCTCATCATTTTGAGTCAAGACTTGCTCCAAGTAGTCTAGTGCAAGGTTGTGCTTTTCCTCATTTTCAAGAATAGACTCCAACATGAACATCATCTTCCCATTTTGAGCATTTTAAAGTTTTTCTTCGTTTTGGTCAATTGCAAAAGAAAGATTTTAGGATTCAACCTCTAAGGAAGATTCTTGGCTATCATTCACTTCCGAGACTTTTTGGACCTCTAAAGCTTCAAGCATTTCTCCCATTTGTGAGTGCAACCTTTCACGCGCCAAATCATTTTGGAGACCATTTTCCAAAAGCTCTTCCAAGGCACTTTGCTCTTTGTTTTCTCCTTCAAGTAAGCATTCTAACATGAGATTGAACTCTCCATTTTGACCATGCTCAACTTCTTCCACCTCCATAGCCCAATAAATTTCATCACAAAAAATAGAATCCTCATAGCGGGGGCTTGGGAAAGGGAAGGATAAATAAGCACAATACTCCCAATGACTATTTCGACGATCACACTTATCACAAATACTCCACTCATGGATTTGAGAATGTGCCAACAATTTGCCTCTGGGAGAATTTAAATAATTTCTCCACAAATGTGGTCCTCCACAATAAGGACAAGGGTCATAAAAGTATGAACAACTACCATCCGATAAATTTTTATTATATGATGCCATTTTTCAAAACTAAGAAAATAAACAAGAAACAAACAAGAAAAATAGGCCAAAGTAAGAAAGATAATTAGAAAAATATTCACAAGTTTGGACCAAAGCACTTATGTTTATTTCTCAAATAACCTAAATTACGCCAAATTTTTTCCCGGTAACGGCACCAATTTTGATGACGTCCATATTCACTACTAAAAAGTAAATGGACACGGTCGCATGTAATATAATTTACCCAACTATGAGTCGGGGTCGAATCTCACAGAGAACAATATGTAGGCGATTAGGAATGTAAGAGAATTATCACTTGTTATGTAATGCCAAACACTTCGAATTGTTCTGAGAAAATATTTATAGCTAATTGAGAAAATGTAAACTAACCTAGAAAGCAAGTAAAATAATCAATGGCTACAAGTATGGATACACGGGAATTACACTCAAGTAACGATCCTATGTAATTTACGATTTCACAAATATGAGTGATTTTATATTAATTAGCCTCAGGTCATAATTCTATATTAGCTTCTTCCGAAGACTAACAAGACTTTCTAATTGAATTACCCCTAAAACAATTAAGAGATTCAGCACACCCGAATATGGCTACAAATAGTTCAATCCTATCCTTAGTTAGAATCTATAAAATGAGGGTTAAAGCCTTAAGTTCTTGTTAATTAATCTTTTCCAACCCCAAATAATCTTTTTCAAAATTAATTCGAAGTTAATGAGAGAGCCCTAGGGTTATCTAATATCTTTGGAAATATTAAAGAACAAGAATAATTAAAGAAACAATAACCTACTTCAGAAAAGATAAAAATTATTCTATACATAAGCACAACAAGATATTTAATCCACACTTTAAATATGATTATTTTCATAAATAAGATTCAAGCATTGAAATAAATACTACAAGATTAGATATAAAATACAAAGCAAAGAAATAAAGAAATGAGCATAAATGAGTAAGAATTTCTCAACCAAAATCATCAAATCTTCAAGACCCAAGTGTGTGTGCAACAATCCTAGCTCCAAAACTTGTTCTCTCCAGTATAAAGATTGAAAATTAAGCCAAAGATATTTTATAATTTAGCTAAGTTGGGTATTAAATGGTTTGGGGTAAAAAAAAAAATTAAATTCCAAAGATGCCCAGATTTGTGAATCCTGATAGCGTAAAGAGGCCTGCGATCGTGAAGAGCAAAGCTGTAAAGCACTGCGATCGCGAACCATATCCATACGTTTGCGTAGAGAATTTGGGAGCAGTTGCCAACCTCTTCTTCATGTTACCAGAAATAGCTCTGTGTTGGCGATGTGCTGTTTATTATCCTTTTGCAATCGCATGCCAGTGTTCGCGATCACGAAGAGCATTAACTGGCAGCAGTCATTTTTCTTCAATTAGACACATTTTGACTTGGTTTCTTCCGTATCTCCTCTAAATCACTTGATACCTGAAATATGCCAATAAACCTCAATAATACCTTAGTTTCTAGACAAAATCATACAAAATCCTAAGTATCAATAAGATATAAATTGGTAAAATACCAACTTATCAGCGATCCAACATGTTTTTGAGTAGAAGTACTCTTCGCTCAGGTTGTTTTATGTAGCTTCACTCAGGTAGAACCTTTTCGCCTAGAGGGATCCAGCTCATAATTTTGAGTATCAGTACTCTTCGTTTAGGCTGTTTTACATAGCTTAACTTGGGTAGAACCTTTTTTCCTAGAGGGATCCAGCTCATATTTCCAGGTAGAAGTATTTTTTGCTTAGGTTGTTTTAGTAGCTTAACTCGGGTAGAACCTTTTTGCCTAAGGGGATCCAACTCATATTTTCTAGTAGAATTACTCTTCGCTCAGGCTGTTTTATGTAACTTAAGTCGAGTAGAACCTTGTCACCTAGGCGGATGCAGCTCATATTTCCGGGTAGAAGTACTCTTCACCTAAGATTGGTTTGCACAGATTAACTTGGGTAGAAGCTTTTCGTCTGGGGGGATTCAACATTTTATCAATAATACAAGGCGCCAACTCTAGATTTATTCATTCTCATTAATACAGGGTGCCAACCCTTAGTTACATATCGTTTAAGTAATACAGGGTAACAATCCCTGGTTATATTCCTTCTCAGTAATACAGGGTACCAACCTGGTTACATTCTTTCCTAGTGATACATGGTGCCAACCCCTGGTTACATTTCCTTTCGGTAATGCAGGGTACGAACCCCTAGTTCCATTCTGTCTGAGTAACACAGGGTACCAATATCTGATTACATTCTTTCCTAATGATATAGGGCGACAATCCCTGATTACATTCCTTTTCATTAATACAGTGCGCCAAGTCCAGGTTACGTTCCCTTTTTAGTAATATAGGGGCCACCCCCATTTATATTACCTCCTTGTGATATAGGGGGTCATCCCCTTATTACATTTCCCTTCAGTAATATAGGTACCATCCTCTAATTCTATTTCCTTTTGGTAACACATGGCACTACCGTCCTGGTTTCATATCCTCACGTAACTAGTTTATACTATTGTTTTTTGATTCTTTTGAAAATTAGATAGTTTTTAGCTTTATCTAATAACTAAAAAAAAAAATTCTAGTGCCAAACTGGAACAGAAAATTGTTAATCATTTTGTTCATCTTTGATGGTTTTGCAGGACCACGCCGTAAAAACACAGGTTGTGACGATTAAAGCTTGTAGTTTTAGTTCTTGTCAGAGACAAAGAGGTCTTTCGATCACATGATAGTCAGAAATAGCTTTGATAATGTGTCAGCAACCTAGTTTTCCCAGAATCAAGTTCCAAACTCTGATTGAAAAATGAAGTTTGTTCGAGTACAAAGATGGTTAAGGTCAAGCTTTTACATAATGCACACATCGACCATCATCTCAAAATCCATCTTCTTGGATTCTAATTAAGAAGTGAGCATTCAAGACCTAATCCAAGCCTCAATTCAAGCTCGAGCTTCAATAATCAATCTTTAGCCTCAAGGCACCAGTGCGGGTCAACAAGCACCAAGCTCAAGGCAACTACCTCCAAGTGCAGGTGGGCGAGCTTCAAATTCAAGATACCCACTTTTCAATGCGGGTTTACAAGATTTCAAGTAAAGATTCAAGAGTCAAGACAAGAAAAGTAGATAGGATCTTTTATTTTTTTTCTTTTCTTTAATGTAATTTTTTTTGTATTATGATGTAATAAACAGGACCGCGGACCGAAACCTTGACAGAGCGTCACTCGATACTCCAACCCATCATTCCATAATTGTCACGACCCAAACCCGGTCGTGATGGCGTCCAACCCTAAAGCTAGGCAAGCTTGACCAACAATCGCTCCCAATTCAACAATAAATCTCAAAACCAACATTTCAAAGAGAATATATTAATTTTAGAATAATACTCCAATATTTGTAGAAGAATAATACTGAGAAATACGAAGTCTGATAAAAATACTCCCAAAAGATCTGGGGTCACGAGTCTAGAGCCTCTAAACAGAACTAGATAACAATATCTGAATGAAATACTCAAGTCTGAAAAAGTATATATATAGATAAAACTAAAATAGGAAGAGTAGTCAGGTTCTGCGAACGTCAAGCAACTACCTCAACAACTCTGATGCACTCTGATGACAAGGACTGCTCAGCTAAGCCTCTGGTGTACCTGAATCTGCACATAAGGTGCAGGGAGTAGGGGTGAGTACTACCAACTCAGTGAGTAATAAGCATATAAAAGGTCTGAAGATAAGAAATCCACGAAATGCCACAAAGTAAAGCTAAATCTAATAGTCCGACACCTTACTACGAACCAACAACAACAACTAATAACAGCTAGCACAAGCAAATAACAATGCACGAATGCAATGCAATGCACATGACCGCTACGATGCGTAGCCCGATCCATTTAACGTCGACGGCGCTCACTGGGGGTATGTACAGACTCCGGAGGGGCTCCTTCAGCCCAAGCACAATATAATCATAACATTCGCTGCGGCGTGCAGCCCGATCCATACTCAGTCCACAATATGCATATGAGTCACATATCAGTTTCAATTTATTTTTCCCATTTTCCAATTCATTGAAAGAATATACTTTAGTTATTTAGTTCCAGGAAAAAGTGACTTAGCAGTTCATAACAGTGAATAAACACAGGACTGAGATCAATGATTTTACAATTCATGCTATCACATTGATATTCATCCTCTAAGGATATTACAGGTCGGCACAAGGCCCCAAACATGGCATTAAGCCCAGATATATTCAACACAGGGTGCGTATCAATCGCCAATATAGAATTATTCTAGTTCGGGATGGACCAAGTCACAATCCCCAGTCATAACCGATCCCGCACCTACCATGGGATGCGAGTCACACCCTAAATAGCGTCACAGTGTGATAAGCCGAGGTTTCAAACTCTCAGGCCATCATATACACCAACTACTCAGCTCTAACCGGCCGTAGAATGGTCCGCAATGCCTTTTCCTTTTGTATCGACCTCCTCGCGTGTCGAATCTAGTCAAAATCACAACGAATACATAAATATGGGTTAAAGAAACATACCCCAATCAAAAATACTCGAAAAGTATTAAAATTCACGAAGTTGGTAAAACCCGAGCCTCGGGCCCACTTCTTGAAAAATTCTAAAAATCATACCAACAGATTCCTTGTCTCGCCACGAGCCGTACATATAAAGTTTATCGAAAATGGAGCTCAAATGGCCTTTCAAATCCTAAAATTTTGTTTTCAAGATCAAAGCCCTAGCTCTTCACAATTTATACCCAATTTCATGAATTTGAGGGTTGATTCTTCATAAAAATGATGTTTTCTAGTCAAGAGACTTACCTCCAAGCAATACCCGTTAAAAATCCTCTTCAAATCGCTCAAAAACCTCTCTTGGCGGAGTAAAAATGGTGGAAATATTATGAGGGTCGCGACTGAAATTTTAACCCTTAACTGTTCTGCCCAGACGTCTTCTTCTATGCGATCGCATCAGTACCCTTGCGATCGCATAGACCAGAAATGCTGCCTTCCAAAATCATTCAATGCGATCGCACCAATGCCTCCATGTTCGCATAGAACGAATGCTGCCAAGGACCCCAGGCCCAAATTGCACTACGCGATCGCAACCCCTTGAATGCGAATGCAATGACCAAATTCCCACACTTATGCGATCGCAGGACCCTTTACGCGATCACATAGAGCAAATCTGTGATCCTTCCAAAACCTTCTATGCGATCGCAGACGTACCTATGCGATCGCATAGAGTAAAATTCTCTGCAATTTTTCTTCTGCATTAAACATACTCAAAATTCCCCGTTGGCCATACGAATTCACCCCGAGGCCCTCGGGACCTCAACCAAATGCACAGATATGTTCTATTACTTCATTCAAACTTGCTCGTAACATAAAAACACCATCTTAAACATCAAAATCATCGAATTACCACGGATTCAAGCCTAAGTTAAACTAAAACTTCCGAAACTTGCATTTGATCTAAAACTCGACCTAAACACCTCCGAATGATATGAAACTTTGCACACATATCCAAAATCACCTAACGGAGCTACTGCCACTCTCGGAATTTCATTCCGATCCTCAGATCAAAATCTCACCTACCATCCGGAAGTCGCCAAAATCCAACCTTAGCCAATTCAAGCCTAATTCTACACCGGACCTCCAAATTCAATTCTGATTGTTTTCCTAAGTCATAAATCATCCCCCGAAACTAGTCGAATCATCAGAAATTCATTCCGAGCCTTCTAACTCATAAGTCAACATTCAGTTGACTTTTCCAAATTAAGCTTCTCAATAAGAGACCAATTGCCTCATTTCTAACCAAACTTTATCCGAATTATTTCAGATTCTCCAACTACATATAATGAAACATATAGAAGCATAAAACGGGGAAAACGGGGCGGTAACTCCCACAACGACGAGTCGGGTGGTTACATTCTCCCCAACTTAAACAAACGCTCGTCCTCGAGCGGGTCAAGAAACATACCTGGAGTCTCAAACAAGTGAGGATATCTGCTCCGCATCTCCTGCTCGATCTCCCAAGTGGCTTCCTCCACGGGATGGCCTCTCCACTGTACCTTCACCAAAGCTATCTCCTTAGATATCAACTTTCGAACCTGACGACCTAAAATAGCCACCGGCTCCACATCGTAGGTCAAGTCCTCATCCAACTGGATCGTGCTGAAGTCTACTACATGAGACGGGTCCCCAACATACTTCTGGAGCATAGAAACATGGAACACCGGGTGAAATCCCGACAAGCTAGGTGGTAAAGCAAGCATATAGGCCACCTCCCCAATCTTTCTAAGTATCTCAAAAGGTCCAATGAACCATGGACTCAGCTTCTCTTTCTTTCCAAACCTCATAACGCCTTTCATAGGCGAAACCTTCAACAAGACCTTCTCTCCCACTGCATAAGATACATCTTGAACCTTCCGGTCCGCATAGCTCTTCTGACGCGACTGAGCTGTACGAAGTCTCCCCTGGATCACTTTCACCTTCTCTAAGGCATCCTAAACTAACTCTGTCCCCAATAATCTAGCCTCGTCGGGCTCAAACCAACCAACCGGAGATCTACATCGTATCCCATATAAGGCTTCATACGGGGCCATCTGAATGCTGGATTGATAGCTGTTGTTGTAAGAAAAAACTGCAAGAGGCAAGTAATCAGCCCAAGAACCTCTGAAATCAATAACACAGGCACGCAACATGTCCTTCAATATCTGAATGGCACGCTCGGACTGCCCGTCCGTCTGAGGATGAAACGCTGTGCTCAACTCTACCTGTGAACCCAACTCTCGCTGAAAAGTCCTCCAGAACTGAGAGGTTAACTGAGTACCCCTATCTGATATAATAAAAACTGGGACCCCATGCAATCGTACAATCTCCCGAATAAAAATCTCCGCTAGCCGCTCCGAAGAATAGGTAGTACACATCGGAATGAAATGTGCGGACTTCGTCAACCTATCCATAATTATCCAAACTGAATCAAACTTCCTCGCTGTTCGAGGGAGACCACTCACAAAGTCCATAGTAATCTGCTCCCATTTCCACTCAGGAATATCTATACGCTGAAGCACACCACCGGGCTTCTGATGCTCATACTTGACCTGCTGACAGTTGAGGCACCGAGCTACATAACTCACAATATCCTTTTTCATCCTTCTCCACCAGTAATGCTGTCTCAAATCCTGGTACATCTTCGCGGCACCTGGATGGATAGAATACCGCGAGCTATGGGCCTCCTCCAATATCAACTCTCGAAGCCAATCCATATTGGGCACGCAAAT
>MU671000.1:4805-62460 GCA_026770625.1 Nicotiana glauca | reverse complement strand
ACTGGACCACCCGGATTACCCCTGTTTTCAACTGCTTTGTGACTTCTTCTTTGATTTTATCACTGATATCAGTCTTGAACTTTCTCTGTTTCTATTGAACTGGGGGACAATCAGGGTAGATTGGCAATTTATGCACCACTAGATCAACACCTAATCCTGGCATGTCATCGTATGACCAAGAAACACATCTTTAAACTCAAACAGGAGTTGAATTATTGCATCCCGTGTTTTCTCATCTGTGTGAATGCTTATTTTGGTCTCTCAAATTTCTTCAGAGGTTCCCAAATTAATCGGTTCTGTGTCATTCAAATTCGGCTTAGGTTTATTCTCAAAGTGTTCCAGTTCTCGATTTATTTCCCTAAAAGTCTCTTCTTCATCATATTCCAATTCTTGGTTCATTATTTCACAATTAGACAGCGTGTTCGGATCTGGGCATAAAGTCCGCAAGCATGTCATGTTATTTAAAGTCGCATTATTATAACTGAAAAGAAAAGATAAAAGAAAAATAGCAAAAATCAAAAAGAATAAAATAAAGAAAAAATAAAATGACGAAATACTGATTTTATTCCTTGGAATTGGGAAGATAAAAGGGTTTACATCTCAGGAATTTAAGAACAGGGGACTAAAGAAAAACATCCGAGTTACACCCTGGGATAACTCGTGATGCAGGACAAGTCTACCCGGACTCCCGCCTGACTGGAAACGGTGTGGCCTCCCAATTCTGAAGCTTAGCATTTGGCCCCATGTATAGCACCTCAGTGGTGCTTGTGCCTTCTCCCAGCTGAACCATGTGGGTTTCGTAAAGCATTTCTCTCATTGCCCCACATATTTCCTCAATCTCTTTGGCTGTAAAGGCTTCATCCTCTTCTTCATCATACCTTGGACTGACGAAGGTTTCGTACAAGTGTGGCAGTGGTTGAGGCAACTTCCATCCCTCATTTTTTCTCTTTTTTGCCCAATCTTCGTCTTTAGGAGTAGGGTGGAAACCTATCCCAAAGAGTTTCTTAGTGGGAGGCAAGGTGATAGGTTCAGTTATTCCTTGCAATGATTTTCCAAGTCCTTTTCCCGGTTTTAATCCCCGTCGGATCATTTCTTTAGCCACCATGATTGAGGCGTTGGACAGGAAAGGTTGGGGGCAAGGGCTCCCTTCTTCATACTGGTCGGTGACCACAATTTCAAAAGCCTGATAAACTATGTGCTCGCTTGCCTCTCTTGCTTCAAGACATGGGACTGAAGGGTCCCGATAGATTGATTGCTCATCTTCCATGTGGACCACGATCTCTTGACCCTCATGCTCGAATTTTACCATTTGGTGAAGGGTAGAGGGTACAGCTACGGCTGCATGAATCCATGGCCTCCCCAGAAGAAAGTTGTAGGACGTGTCCATGTCCAGAACCTGGAAAGTTACTTCAAAATCTACTGGTCCAATGGTCAAAATCAGGTCGATCTCTCCAATTGTGTCCCTTTTTATACCATCAAAAGCCCGTACACAGACATTGTTGGGTTGAATTCTTTCGGTCCCAATTTCCATGTGTTGTAAAGTCGAGAGCGGGCAGATGTCTACCCTGGAACCTCCATCCACCATAACCCTTTTCGTATAGTACCCTTCGTATTTAACTGTTAGGTGCAGGGCTTTGTTATGTGCGGCTCCTTCTGGGGGCAAGTCATTCTTACTGAAGGAAATCTGGTTGATTGCAAAGAATCTCTCCGCCATTCTTTCCAGTTGCTCTACAGAAGTCTCAACAGGAACATATGCTTCATTAAGAGTCTTAATCAATATCTGCTGATGTTCGGTGGAATTCATCAATAGAGATAACAAGGAAACTTGTTTGGGAAACTTTTGAAGTTGGTCAATCACTCCGTAATCTGCCATTTTCATCTTTTGAAAGAAATTTTCTGCTTCCTCGGCACGCACAGGTTTTTTAGACGGGAAGCATTTTCTGGTGGCGCTGTTTATTTCTTCCAAATTGCGTACCTTTCAGCAGGGTGGTTTTCTTGAACTGCTCCTGAGATTTATTTGCCTTTATAGGTCACCACCGTTTTGTTGTAATTCCAGGGTACAGCAGGAGGATCTGTCATGGGCTTCTGTGGCACGCGTCCAATAACCACTGGCTCATTCAGCCAAAGTGGTTTGATTATCCCCCGGACCACATAGGCTCCTTTTGGCACTTGCATTGGTGTTCCCTTTTTCACTTCAAATCTTTTCGGATGACTCAAAGTCAACTGCTTTTCTTTGCTGCCTTGTGGGATATAGAGAACACCATCTCTTGGAGGCATTGCCTCTATTCCTGCTTCAACTTTCATTTCTGGTTTTGTCTGGGTAGCTTGGGTCTTCTTCTCCCCTTTATCTTGCTTCAAGGAAATTTTTGGCCTTTTCTCTGTATCAGCGATGGCAATTATGGCTTTTAATGCCGGATCAAATTCCCCATCTTCACAAATCATTCCAATCAACGGCCCATTGTTGTGGACTGGCAAAGGATTGCTAGTCACATTCGGGACCTCCCCGTCCCTTACAACTATCTTTCTTTGTTCTATCAAGTCCTCCACTGCCCTTTTTAAAGTCCAACAATTGTTCGTATCGTGCCCTTCTACCCCTGAATGATAGGCACATCTGACACCCCTCTGATATGATGGTGATTCTGGGTTTTGCCCGTTTGGGGGTATGGGTTGCAGGAAACCCATCTGGACAAGCTTTGGGAATAACTCAGAATATGGTTCACTGATGGGGGTGAAGATTTGTCTCCTGGGTGGTTCCCGAGGACGGAAGTTATTCTGGGGTGGTTGGGGATTATAGTGGTTTCGGTGAGGAGGTTGATTTCTTGGAAGTGAAGCTTGGTTCCGGTTGGCTTGTTACGGTGGTCGACCTTAAGGTTGAGCATTCAAGACCATGTAAGGCTGAGGAGCATAGGCCGCATCTTGGTGGGGGTAGTAGTGTTGTGAGGTTCTCCCTAGAAAATGGGGGCCTGGGGTTACGATATTCTCTTGCTTCTGACGCCGCCATGGACGTCTCTTCCTTTTTCTTGCCCCTTGCTATTCCTCCGGACCCACCTTGGATGGCTTGGGAGGTTGCTCTTATGGCTGCCTGTCTCAAGATTTTACCCGTTTTCAGACCATTTTCTACCATTTCCCCGATTTTAATTGCTTCTGCAAAAGGCTTTCCCATGGCCGACATCATATTCTGGAAGTAATCGGGCTCTTGGGCTTGCAGGAAGACAGTGACCATCTCTATCTCATCCATTGGAGGTTTCACTCTTGAAGCTTGTTCATGCCACTTAATTGCGTATTCTCTGAAACTTTCTGAGGATTTCTTCTTTTGATTTGTCAGAGAATTCCTATCCGGCACAATGTCTATGTTGTATTGGAACTGCCGAATAAAGTCTTGGGCAAGATCATCCCAGATATGCCAACATGAGATGTCTTGGTCCATAAACCACTCAGAAGCAATGCCGATTAGGCTTTCCACAAAATATGCCATCAACAATTCCTCCCTGCCACCGGCTCCCCGTAACTGATTGCAGTACTTCTTCAAATGGGCAATGGGGTCGTCGTGCCCGTCATACTTTTCAAACTTTGGTGTTTTGAACCTTGACGGCAAATGGACATGCGGGAACATACACAAATCCGCATAGGAGACACTCTTCTGCCCGCTCAACCCTTTCAAGTTTTTTAAGCTTTGTTCGAGGTTTCTCATTCTCTTAGCCATCTCATCCTGCTCGGGTGCTCTGGGATTTTGGTCTCACTCAGGTGTAAGCTCGTATCGAGGCTGTTGAGGGTAAGCGTTGGTGGTAAACCGGGTAGGTTCCAACGAGAAGGATGGTGCTTGGAATGTGAACGAGGATGAGTCAAAATTAGGCCTGTGTATAGCGGTTGTGCCACAGTTGGACAAGGCGGTGCAGTGAATATGTTCGTAGCAATGTCTGTCACTGATACCCGGGGATAAGACTCCGAGGGTGATCTAGCGGAGTGAGCTGAAATGGTAGGGTACCTGAATGGCGTAGTTGGATAACTTACGGGGACATTGGAAGTCCCACTTGTCCTAACAAACAGCTCGGGGAATCCAGGGATCACACTTGGCGGCTCTCTTCCATTGTTCCAGTCGTCTAACATCTCCAACATGCGGAGACGCAGGATTCTATTTTCCTCAGCAGTAGCCGATTCAGACATTGGGATGGCCGAGATTGAACTCTCCTCTGAAATAGGAATCGTTGGTAGGGGAATTTCCGAAGACATTTCTATACTCCCTTTCGACCTTGTGAAGTAAGTGTGAACACTTCTTTTCGACTTTGTGATGAATGGCTGAACACTTCCTTTCGACCTCGTAAAGTATGAATGTGAGGCTAGTCTACCACAAAACCAACCACCTTTCTATAAAACCTGGACGTAGCACTAAGCAAACGGTTTAGTTTGAAACAAATAATAGATAGGTAATCTCACGTTGGGGGGAGATGCACCTATACAGTTAAGTGGGTTTCTACATGTTTTGCGTTGGTTGCATGCGTCATTATGGCACCTATACATCTTTCCCTTGCATTCTTTTATTTTTCTTTATGAACCTTTTCTTTTATTTAAAGTTGTGGTCGAATCTGATAAAGGTTGCCTACGTATCACAACCCCGCATGAATCAGACCAGCGTAGTTCGTGACAAACAAAAATAAGAAAAATAAAGAAATGTACCTCTTTTTTGGAATTTTCAATTTTTCATTACTAAAACAAACTATTACAAACTATAACACTTTTGCCGAAAGAAAATGACAGGTGCAAGCTAAGACCCAATACAAACTTCAACACTACAAACATACTTTAATGTGCAAAGACAAATGGACAAACAGACAACAGACCCAAAACAGGAAAAATGCAGACACGAACTATGCGTACTCTAAAGCTTCAAATATGGGTGCTCGCGGGGCATCGTTCGGCCTTGCCGCGGGCCTAGGTTCCAAATCCCTTTCAAGTTTCTCCAATTCATTCATGGTCCGCTTCACATAGATCATTACTGCTGAGACAAAAGTAGTATGGGTCATGTCTTCACAAGCTCGGCATCTCTTGAAAATGGCGGGAGCAATGGCTCCAATCCTGTCTCTTGTTTGCTTCTTTTCTATAAGTAAATGCTTTATATGATTACTGCATGTTTTTAACGCCTGAGAATCCTGCATGTGCTGATTCTGCAGCTGCTGCACTTCTTCCTCCATTTGGGCCAACAGGTTGTAATAATGTCCACTTTCAATCTCAAAATCTCTAGCCTGCTTAACTGTTTTACCCTCAAGGGCAGCCACCTTTCTCTTCAGATTGGCAACAATTTTCTCGTGGTCCCATTTCAATAGATTCAAGTATTGGTGACGCCCATCTGCTCTTGTGGCCCACCGTGCTTTGAGCTCTGCTATGATATTCTCAGACTTTTCCAACTCGTCCCGACATTCCCTGACTTCATTTTCCAGCCCTTTTATCAATCGTTCATCTGATCGACTCCTTGGTTGTTTATCAGCTGCTATTCTCAAATGTTGGATTTGGGCCCTAAATGCCTCGTTTTCTCGGGCCAATCTGTTCTTTTCACCCTGATCCGCAGCAACTTGCATATTGTTTTCGAATTTTAGACTTTCAACTTGTTGTTCCAACTTCCCAATTTCAGCCCAGTAACCTTCTTCTTTTGCTAACCAATCCCATTGTTCCTGGGATGACTCGGCAAAATCTTTGAGATGAGGTCTTTTAGTCGGTCTCCCGTATGACACGTCGCCTCTGAACCAAGCGTGATACCCAAGGGAAACTTCCCCTTTAGCACTATCCAATATACAAGTGTTTGCCGCCAAATGTTGACACTCGCTCCAGATCTGGCAAACTTCTCCTTCGGGGAACTGACCGTCCGGACTAATTTCAACCACTCGGGTACTCAGATCTTCATCTTTCGGCACTATTTGATACCTCTCGAGTTTCCTCAAAACCCGATATGGTGCATAGGGCTGGATGCTTTTAAGTCCCATCAACAGAAAATGGGGCCTGGCTGCTGGCATATATATGATCTCCTCAATAGGCAACCATCCGAGCGTCCACTGGATTTGGCTGGCAGTGAGAGTCCGGAATAATGACGTCCACGATGTGACTCCCTCAAGTAGACTAGCCCCTTTGATTCTTGTGTAAAACTCTTCCGTGCAAGTTTTCTCAGGTGAACCATAGCTCAAAAGCTGGGAGCGGTGGCATAAATGCTCGGTCACCCACATTTGTAACAACAAGTTACATCCCTCGAAAAAGTTGCCCCCGGCATTGCACACAGTGAGAGCCCGGAAGATGTCAGCCACAATCATAGGCTCAAGAGTGCTTTTATCTTGGGTGAGCAAGGTACTGACGACCCCAGCTACTTTCATATCAATATTCTCGTCTTTCATTGGGAACACTACAAGGCCCAAAAAAGCTATCATAAAAGCCACCCGCCTGTGTTTATCCCATTTCTAACGGTTATTTCTACTGCATAGCTTGATGTCTGGCTTATTAAAACCGCCCACGTGGTCGTATCTATCGTATATGAAGCGCAAGCTGCTGAAACCCTTTGCAAGATTTGGATTGTGTACTGTCCGGGGTATCTTTAATGAATCTAAGAATCGGTGTGCAGTGACGGCCCTGGGAGCAACCAAGTATTTGAACCTTAACGGGACTTCATCATTTCCGATGTACTCAGCTATTTCCCCCAAAGTTGGGGTGACCTCAAAGTCTGAGAAATGAAATACATTATGTGTCGAATCCCAAAAGGTGACCAGTGCTCTGATAATATCTCCCCGAGGCTGGATGTCTAATAAACCCGTAAGATCTTTCAGATACTTCTTCACTTCATCTTGCCCTTCCTTGCCTAGGTCATTCCACCATAATCGCAACTCGAAAGGGATTTTGGTCACTATTGAAAAAGATACATTTTGCATCGTGCTCATCCTGCACATTTTTAAGGTGATTAAACAAAAGAAAAAGAAAAATTTTTATTCGAGTTGGAATAAAACTAACTATTTCTCTTTTTTTCTTTTCTATTATTATTTTTTGCAAATGAAGGACTCGATTTTCAAACACGGCCTTTCAGCACTCTAAAAGATTTTAAAGTTGTGTGAGTCAACCGGTCGAAAATAAAAATTGACCAAAAATGGCTGTTTTATAAGGTCAGCCTTCTGGCGTTCCTTTTGGGAACATTTGGCTATTTATGTCAAACGGCCTTACTCGACTTATTTACGACTCTTGTCTTGTTTTCCGAAAAAATAAAAGACCAGGTATCGAAAACACAGCCTTTCGGCGCCTCGGGGACGAAGATTTTAAGGCTTTGAGGGTCAAAAATCAAAACACGTTCAAAGGCGGCTGTTTATGCAAAATTAGCCTTCTGGCGTCCCTTTCGGGAATATTTGGCTATTTTGACAAGAACGACATTACCCGACTCATTTATAACAAAATATTAAAATTTGACTTTTTTTTTTTTTGCAAAAGGGGAAGTTGGACCCGATTAGGGTTGCCTATGTATCTCACAGCCGGTGAGAATCAAACCAGCGTAGTTCGGGCAATAAACGAACTAAAATTTTTAAAACAAGACTCCATTTTCATTTTTGGGATTTCATAAATAAACTAAAAAAACTATTTTAAAAAAAATACAAGACCTTTTCATTTTCATTTTCATGGCACTTTCAACTATTTTCTATTTTTGAAACAAGTTAAAATAACGACTCTTTTTTTTTCATTTTCAATAAACAATAAAACAACCCATTTTTTCAAACTAAATAAAGACTCATTTCTTTGCTTTGCTTTTAGTAAAACACACTATTAAAAACAAAACATTTTCATTTTTTTCATTTTTTTTTTGAAATTTCGGCAGAGTTTCGATAGCATTTGGGCATCGATTTTTCTAGAACTAAGCAATTAATTCTTTATACTGCTATTTCTCTCTTTTTCTCTTTTTCTCAATTTTCCAAGATTCACAATGTTCAAAAGTCGGTCAGCATACGGGCCCGAGGCAAATAGGTGCACGTAAAGAATGCATCATGGTGGTCTTTTTATATCCAGTTACCTGTCCTAGACGGACCCAACCCCTGTGTTGAGTCCTCTAAATCAAATGCACGTGATGCAGATAAACGCTCCTACTAGGGATCCGGCATGAAGTCACGTTATTCTAAGTTCAAAACCTGGGTATGTGTTCTAGACTGTGTACCCGAGCGGACAACTCGAATCGAGGAGGGGGCTACGTACCGGGAACCAAAAGGCCATCCGGCTTAGTAACTTGTCCGGCCTCTTTCTCATTTCAAGGTATTGACACTAACAGAATAGGGAGTCTCAACCAGTAAGCATATCCCCGGAGGTGAGAAGAGAGAGGTTTCGGCACAGTTTATATACAGTTCAGATAATATCAAAGCGATAAACATTTTGCACATTAAGCATGAAATAGGAAAATCAGATATAACCAAGTATAACAATTTATCTAAGCTCGAATTCTGAACCCTGAACAAAATGTTCTGGGTTACTTCCCCAGCAGAGTCGCCAGAGCTGTCACACCTCCTTTTTACGCACCCTACCCCGAAGGGTAGAAGTGAGGGAATTTTTCCATTTAAAGTGACATTATTCGAAATGGGATTATTTATTTATTTCAAAGTCGCCACTTGGGATAGGTTTGGCTTTTGGTGTCCCAAGTCACCGGTTTATCTTGAATCCCAATTCGAGGAAAATATTCGACTTTCCAAATGAAGTCTGCGAACCAGAAATTCGAAGTAAGGAATTCTGTTGACCCGAGGGAAGGTGTTAGGCACCCCCCGGGTCCCGTGGTTCTAGCACTGTCGCTTAAATTGTTGTAATGGCTAAATATCTGATTTTAATACATATTATAACTTATGTGCTTTTATTAACTTTAAACCGCTTTTATTATTATTTTTAATAGAATTGCAACGTCGTGAAAATGCATCTCAAACCACGTCGCAATCAATGCACCCATGGTTGTTAATACATTCCGACTCTGTTGAGATTTGGATTTGGGTCACATAAATGTGCACCCGAGTTTAAGAATGTAATTTAATTAAAATCGCGCCTAAAGAGTCTAATGCGTTATTATCTTTGGGGAAAGTCGTGAAGTTCGCTAGAGGACTCATCCCGTATTCTAAGTGTTTTAATATATACATTTACTGAGGGCCCCACAATTTGTGTATTTTTATTTGGCGAGGCTCGTCTCATCATTTTTATTTAAGGATATCCTAAAGTGATTATGATTTTCTATCTATTTTTGTCTCTAAGAATAAAGAAGATGCCTTGCTTGGCTATTGTTGTTTAAATGCCATTGTGTCCAAATCCAACATTTCGTTCAACCATCACTTAAAGAGCCGCCAAATCTTATTTGAGCCTAGTCATTTCACTGATTGTCTAAGGATGAAACAAATTGATATAATATTCTGACCAAGTTTAATTCTAAATTTCAAAGCTCACATCAGTCCACTGATGAATTACGAAGTATCCCTAAAGGTGACAATTAAACTTGAAGCACGGATCAAATTCTCAATTGAGGTGATTTGATTATAGTACTTCACTTAACCCTTCGTGTGAACTTAGAATGGATTGAAATTGTTCTTATAACCTTTGAAAATAATAAATGTTTAAACATTGATGTTAAGAGATAACACTACTTACTAACATTTTAAGAGCTAACATTATTTACTAACATGATTCGACGCTACTCAAACTGATGTTATTCACTCGAATGAACTTGCAATTTCAGAACTAGACATGTTAAATCAACACACTGATTTCTATTTGAACTGTTCGAACCTGTTTTATGACATATAAAATATTCAAGACTATTCTATGACCACTGAAAATAGATCAACTACACTCTATTTTATAACTAGTAATCGTGAACTAGAATTAATTACAATTGGAAGCCATGAAATTCACATGTTCATGGGAACAGATTCAACAATACCGTCCCATCAATCCGTTACACGTTAATAAACAGTCCATTACAATTTAAACCATTAAATGCGGTTATGAAGGAAATTCAGTAGCTATTGAAATTTCCAGTGAAGCTGGACTCCCATTTTTATTTCATTTCAGCTACACTTTACATGATGTTGAGATTCAAAGACATGTACCTGGAAATGTTTATAAAGGAAGAAGAAGTCAGCAGCAACAAGATGGCAGTAGCACCAACAGAGTTAAACCCAGGGCAGTTTCAAGGTTCAGAAGAAATACAGACACACTCCGAACAGCATCAAACCAAACCAAGCATGAACCAGAAGAGCCCAAATAAACTTGATTTCAAACTTTAAGCTAGCGGATACCCAAATCTATTTCAACACTACAAAGAATTTGTAGAAAGTCACTCCAGAAAACAGATTCAAATGCAACAGTAAAACAGTGCAGTTGTCTTTTGATTTTCAACTTTCAAAATCAATAAAGGATTAGTGAAGTTCTTTCCTCACATTCACTCAACCAATGTAGCCTTAGCCAGTTGGATTTCGAAATTGGAGGTCAAGAAGAAAAGAAATTCCAAATCTCCAAACTCTCTGCCCAATGTTGTCTCTCAAAAAACCTCCCTTACTCTCCAGCACCCCCCTCTATTTATATCCCAACTAAAAACCTCTTTCCAACCTGTTTCAATACTTAAGCCATTAGGAAACCATTTCTTACCCATCATATTCCCTGGATTCTCCACTCAGAATATTAAATATTAGTCAGTACTCCCACTGGCCTGTTTCTTCCTTTATTTAAATCACAGGGGTATGGGCAGCCTATTTTCCTATTTTAATTAAGTATGGGCAGCATGTTTTTTCTGTTTAATTCCTTCAGGCTTTGTAAAAATGGTGCCCATGTGATCTCTTTCTTTCTAACGGTGTTTTAAACAGTCATCAATCCCCTATTACTGATTAAACTACTTCATTAGTTTAATTAGTTCACAATTTCTTTACTCTAAAGGTTCATCAGTTTGATGCTTACAGAAACAACATAAAGAACACAATTAACTATCATGTTTCAATTCAAAATATCAAATCAATCGATTACTGAGATAAGAGAACTGAAAACAATGAGATGAAAAATATATTTTATGCAGTTGAAACCAACAGAAGAACCATCCAGAAAAAACTTCAAGGAGATCGACAAATTTCAGACATTCAAATTGATCAATTAATTCAGTTCAAACGTGTATAAATGATTCAACTCATTGTGATGAACTAACCTCTAAGTTTGAACATATCAACAGGCATAGTTCATCATAGAATAGTAAGAATGAAGCATGAGGAGGAGAAGCATGATAATTAAACGAAAAACAAACCATAAAAAAAAGGAAAGGGATAGAAAAAAGGAAAACACCTAATTATTAGGCTGGATATTGACTGGAATAATTAACTAAAGAAGAGACTAATTACGGCTTAACACGGATGAACAGACATACATAAAAAAGGAAAAAGAAGAAACCTAAGGAAAACTTACTGATTTCGGATTCCAATCGACATGCCTTTCGAAATTGGTTTCCAGTTAGTATTATACGTCTATTTAGTCAGAAATAGGCTTATAATACTAACTAGGAACCCATTTGACCCTGACGACTTCAAAACAGTCTCGAACCGTTGGACTCTAGATTCGTTATTTGACGAGTTTTACTCAGATTCGAGCCGATTTGGTTAGGGTTTAGGGACGAGGAGGCCAAAGGGATCATTGGGTGTGATTTTGGGAGCAAGTGGATGAACTAGGTTTTGGGGCTGAATCCTTTGATGGCATGGTGGTTCGGGGGCGTTATTTTGGCGGTCACCAGCGTCGTTGCCGCCGGGTTTACGGTGAAGGGATGGGGTGGCGGCTAGGGTTTTTTTTTTGTTAGTTTGGTTCATCTCTCAGAGACGATTAGGGAGGGGGTTTGGGAATGAGACGGGTAAAGGGGTTTGGGGGTCTTTCACATATTAGAAACTAACCTCTTAATTTGGGCCATTGGATGATGGTATCCAATGGTTCAGATTTAAAAGAAATGATGGGGCGATCCGGTTTGGTGACGGGTCGGGTCGGATAATGGATGTGGGTGAGGGTTGGAGGATCTGGACCGTTGATCAAGTGAGATCGACGGTCAAGATGGGGTGTGACGGAACGACGTCGTTTGGGGCGTCTGTGAGGCTTGGGCCAATTGGACCGGGTAAGGGGTGCAATTTGGGCTGGTTTGGGGTGGGCCTGGTCCGATTTTCTCTTTGATTTCCATTTCTCTTCTTTTCTTTTTAATTCCTAATTTATTAAAACCCAAAATTCTAAATTACATTACAAAATAAAATTAACTTATAAAATACTAATTAACTTCTACTAATAATTAATACACCATTAAATATCAATTTGAAATAAAATCACACAACTAGACCTCTAAATGCTAAAAATATAAAGTGTATTATTTTTTGTGATTTTTATTTTTGTAAAATAAAACTTAATTAATCCTAATAAATCCTAGATGTAAATGCAACATATTTTGTATTTTATATTAATTTAACAAATAAACACACACGGACAAATGCAAACAATAAAGAAAAAAATAACACAAAAATCCACAAAAAAACACACATAACACAAAACTATTTTATTTTGAATTCTTGGGAGTAATTCTCATATAGGGCAAAAATCACGTGCTCACAACTGTCATTGGTAAATTCTGACTTGTGCTCATTTTGCACATTTATTAAGGCGATTAAGCAAAACAATCATGATTTTATTTGACTCAAAAGATCAAAAAGAGTTGATCAAAATTAACTCTTTTCATATTTTTTTTATTTCTAAAACCAAAAGCCCCGCACTCCCGAAGTAAGATTTCTAGAACTCTTTTCATATGGCCTTTCAGCACTCCGGAAAGAAGATTTTAAGGATGTGCCCGCTAACTGGAAAAAAGTTGAAAAATGATCAAAGGTGGCTGTTTATGCAAAACCAGCCGTCCGGCATCCCTTTCGGGAACATTCGGCTATTTTTTACAAAAACGACATCACCTTACTTATTTACAATAAAACAAAATTTTTTTCATTTCGGGCTATTTTTGCAAAAAGAAAAGTTGGACCCGATGGGGGTTGCCTACGTATCTCATATCTGATGAGAATCAAACTGGCATAGTTCGGGCAAATAAAACAAACTATATTTGAGAACAAGACTTTTTTTTCCTTTTTTTTTCATTGGTTAATAAAACTAACTATTTTGACAATAAGACTCTTTTTTTTTCTTTTTTTTTCCACTGGCAAATAAAACAAACTATTTTTTTTGAAAACAAGACTCTTTTTTTTATTTTTTTTCATTTTGTATTTTTCCCAAAAATTCGGCAGAGTTTCGATGCTATTTGGACCTTGATTTTTTCCAAACAGGTAATTATCTCTCTTTAACCCTCATACCGCTATTTCCTTAAAAAGCCGGTCAGCATGCGAATCCACAACAAATAAGTGCACAAGTAAGATGCATCAGGATGGTCTATTATTCCCGGTACACTTCTCCTAGTTGGACCCAACCCCTGTGTTGAGTCCCCTAAGTAAAAAATGCACATGATGCAAATAAGCGTTCCTACTAGGGATCCGGCATGAGGCTGAGTTATTCTAGGTTCAAAACTTGGGTACATGTTCTAGACTGTGTACCCAAGCGGACAACTTGAGTCGAGGAGGGGGCTACGTACCGGGAACCAAAAGGCCATCCGGTTTAGTAACTTGTCCGGCCTCTTTCTTATTTCAAGGTATGACACTAACAGAATAGGGAGTCTCGACCAGCGAGCACATCCTCGGAGATGAGAAGAGAAGGGTTTCGTGGCAGTTTTATATATACAGTTCAAATAATATCAAAGCGGTGAAAAGCAATATTTTGCACATTAGTCCCAAACATGTAATAAAATCAGATAATAAACAAAGCCAAATACAACAATTATTCCAAGCTCGAATTCTGAACCCTGAACCGAAGTTCTGGGTTCTTAGTCCCCAGCAGCATTGCCAGAGCTGTCACACCTCCTTTTTCCTACACCCCCGGGAAGGAGTGTAATAAAGGGAGTTTTTTTCAATTAAAGGGCAGTCGAAATGGGATTTATTTAGTTAGAGATTCAGATTTGCCACTTGGGAGATTTTATGGTGTCCCAAGTCACCGGTTTAAAATCCCGAATCGAGGAAAAGAATGACTCAGTTTAACAGTCCGCGAACCAGAAATCTGAGTAAGGAATTCTGTTAACCCGGGAGAAGGTGTTAGGCATTCCCAGGTTCCGTGGTTCTAGCACGGTCGCTCAACTGGCATATTCGGCTTAAGTATCTGATCTTAATACATTTTTTTAAGGGTCTTCTTCCCATTTTTTTATTTTCTCGCCCAATACTTCAATCAAACAATAGAGCTACAAGAGTCATGTACCTGGAAACTGGAGAAAGAAGGGGAAGATGAGGGACAGTCAAGTAACAGCAACAGTAAGCAGTAATCAACAGCACAGTTCAGCCAACTTTCAATGAAATCAAAACTCAGTAATCAATGGAACAGGAGTTCAAACTCTGAATCTACCCAGATTGTAACCAAATACCCAATGCATTCAAACTCAAACCAATGAAACAGTCACCTTATTGCCAAAACTCTCGACCAGATGAAAGAGAATCAATGGAACAGTGTAGATTTTACAATATACTGTATTTTTCTGAGATACCAGTGATTTTTCCTGCTTTCTTGTGTGTATATCAGAGTATTTTCACTCAATGCCCTGAATATTCTTTCTTAATCCCTATGTCTAAGCTCTTAAAACTCCTTTTTATCTCAGAATCTCTCAATGTGTCTGTGTCTGAAGGTTCTCTAGTATTTATACCCTCCCTCAAACCTTTTCCAGCTCATGAGAGCACTAACCCCATTAAGCAAATATTTATCCCCGTGTTATTCCTTGGTTTTTTTCCACTGCTCAATGTCAGTTCCACTTTTAAACCTTTTTTCCTTTGTTAAATTCAAATTATTATGGGCAGTCTAATATTTAAATCCAGGCATGCTCTGACAACCCATGTTGTCATGCTACTTAGTCTAATTTCCAACCATTTAATTGTCCCTTTAATCCTCTATTAGTTGCCCCCTTCCCCTGGCAGACCCTGGGTCCAACTGACCCAAGTTAACGGGTCCAAATGCTCAATTTGAAACTAAACCCCAAAACAGGACCTACGGGCACATACCTTAAACCTAAAACAATCAACCAAGTTTTTTGGACTAACAGGAAACTACCAAAAATGGAAGTAATTTAGGCAACTATTTCGACTAATTTCTCGAAGAGTTTTAATGCAGTTCACACTAACTTATTAACAGGTTACTAATACTAATTCAGAAAAGGGAAATAATTCAAGGATTACTTAGAACAGCTTTAGATAAACAATGAATAATTAGCTAAAGAAAAGAGTAGAAGAGGAAAATAGTAGAAGAAACAGAAAACCTAGAATTAAGACACTTACCTCCAAATGATTGAACCCATCTTAAATTAAACTTCAAATTTCCTTGAATTTGTGGCCGGGATAGTCCTTAATCGAGTGTTCCCAAATGAGAACATCCGACTAAGGTCGATCTCGACCTCAAACCTTCATGCACTCAATATTTTGGAGATTGGGATTTTAGGGTTCGTTTCTGAGAAGTTCGAACAATCATTTGAGGGAAACTGAGTATGGATTTGGGATGCGGGTGATGATGTGGTTATAAGATGTTTTTTTTGTATCAATTGGGTGTGGCGCTGCCACCAGGGGATTTTGTGGCGGTGCTAGGGTTCTTGGATTTAAACTGATATTCGACGGGTTCTGGGTCGATTCGAGGGAAGGTGGTTAGTAATTGGGCAAGAGGAAGTCAAGGGGGTTCAGGGGTGTAAATTTGGCAGTCATCGGAGGTGGTGTTGTCGGACACGGTGGAGGGGCTGTTAGGGTTTTGATTATTCGAGGAGATAGGCTAGGATTCGAAGAAAGATGAGGGTGGATCGGGGATGGGGAGGTCAAGGTGAATCGATGTGTAATTTTGGGGCTGTTTGGATGCCGACCGCCGTCGTAGGTGATTTCCGGCACGGTGGCAGACGATGGTGTGTGGCGGTGAATATAGGGGTCTTTAAAGTTAGAGACGAGAGAGGTAAGAAGGGGGGTTCTGAGGGGGGTAAAGGGGTTTTGGGTATATTAAATGAGGTATTAACCTGGTCCATTGAATCAATGGAAATCAAGGGCCGAGATGAATCAGGGGGTAAAACGGGGTCGTTTCAGTTAATTGGGGGTTGGATCGGTTTAGGGAAGACAAGTCGGGGCCGGGTATGGGTATTGGAGGTAGGTTTTGGACCATTGGATGGGGATTGATGAATGGTCGAGATTAATTGTCATCGAAACGATGTAGTATTCTCACCATACTACGTCGTTTTGATCGTCCCTTGGATTGAAGGTCTGGACCGGGTATAAGGCGTGGGATTGGGCTGGATTTGGGGTTGTGTTTGGTTTTGAATTGGCCCAAATCTGTTTTTTCCCTCAATTCTTTTCCCTTTCTTTTATTTCCTAAATATTTTTCAAAAATTAAGAACCTAAAATCACAAAACCAAATTAACTTAAAATACTAGTTATCTCTAACACAGTAATTATTGCAACTAATTAAGTATCAAAATCACAATTAAAATACTAAAATGCAAAGTGCCTTATTTTTAGGTTTTCTTCATTTTATAAAAATATGTAGTTAACTATTTGACTCGAAAATTATACAACTAAATCCTATATGCAAATACTATATTTTTTGTATCTTTTCATTAATTTGCTCAAATAAACGCGCACACACCAATGCAAACAATAACAAAAATATCACGAAAATTCACAAAATTGCACACAATAAAACAAATATTTTTGTTTTGATTTTGTGGGAGTAATTCATGTGAGGCAAAAATCACGTGCTCACAGATACAACCTTTCCCTTCCCCCTTATTTGGATTTAATTGCTTATTTTCAAGCATTTATGATTTTTTTTTATTTCCTGCAACTGAATTGTTTCCTTATTTTCCTTATGTAATTGTCTTTCAATTATCTAGATATCGTATTTTTCATTTTTAACGTGCAAATACTTGACAACATGCTATTTATTGTTGCATAAATCATGCTCAACATCATATTCCATTCGTGTGTAATCGATCCTATAGCAATGCTTGATGAGTGTTTGCGATCTTCCTATATATCACCCTTTAAAATTCGAAAAGGCATATTTTCGATAAAACTAGTCGATCAGCGGTGCGTTCAACAGTTCCGTGCCTTTCCCCCTCAAGTTGTCCGCTTAAGAGTCCTAGTCTAGACCTCTATAGTAACCTTAGTGTGATCAATTGTGCATGCATCATGGTCAAACCTAGCCGGGTTAATATGTTATCCGCATAATGACCCTTTAAGAGAAGCCTCACTCAAAAGTCCATCGAGTTTTTCATAATCCCAACAGACGCAACCACGATTGTGTGAATTAATTTAGAGAAGTAAGTGCCAATATGCCAATCATTGTTGTATAAATAGACGAACCTAGAGGGGGAAAGGTCCTAACCATCTTTTGTTTTGCAGAAATAAGGCACGAAGTCCCCCGGTTCGGCATAGTCAGTAGCATACCTTAAATTTTGCTAGATTGGTGGAGGGATCTTCCTTCAAGTGACCAAAATCAGGTGAAACGAGTCCTAGGAAATTTGCCTTCTTTGTTGGATCTTCAGGCAAACAAAATGTTGATCGAGTCTGCCACCATGTTTTAGGACACAGAAAGGGTTGTGTTCCGCTTCGGAAACATAGAAGTAATGCCTTTTTTGGAAGAAATAGGGGGATTTCCTGGGTTACCTTGGGATAGCCATGGTTTATTGGCACCAGAAAACCGCACCACTAGGGGATTTTTGAAGATGATGGGGTTAAAGAAGAATGATGACCTAGAGTGCTTGAAAAACTCTTACATACCTTTTGACTTCCTCTATGAGCGGTATGGTCACAGCAGGTCTTACCGTATCTTCGATGATAAATTATCCATCACTGGGTTGGATTCATCGTAAGGTCTTTGTGTTCAATGTGTGTTTCTTGGTCATGCTAGTGTTCCCGATCCAAGGGGACATAATCCACACCAAGCTGGCCATGGTGGCCAAAACTATGATGGATGGGATCGAGGGGCAGACATATACCATTGTCCCTATGATCATTGCAGATATGTACCGGGCCTTAGAATGATGTCAGAAGGTGTTCAAATTCTTCGAGGGTTGCAATTTGCTGCTGCAAGTATGGCTGCTAGAACATCTCCAGAAGGGTCAATACCATCAGGAATTTCCACGAAGACCGTGGAATGATCATATAGCATTCCACCATCCCAAGAAAATGACATATATTCCTGACATGTTTGCCCAACCAAAGGACACTATAGGATGGGTGCAGTTTTTCAACAATCTGATGGAGGACCAGGTTCAATGGATGTTCTAATGGTTCCCTACCGACGAGTTCATCATTAGATCCAGGGATGTTCCCCACTTGGTACTGATTGGGTTAAGGGGAATATACCCTTACGGTCCCCCACAGGGTTATGAGACAGACATGTATGAGACAATTCATACCACAAGTCGCTAAGATGAGTCACTTCATAGCCGAAAAGGATACCATCGATCCGGATAGATATCATGCGGTTCATACATACTTTTACCCCTCATGGTTGGATGATAACATAGCGGGGATCTTTGAGCCAAGGGTTGGTCTAGGAAACAGAGTTATAGAAAAAGTTACCAAAGCACAGGTGAAGTACAACAAATTGCACAAAAGAATTCGTGAGTTTGAAGCTGAGCATATGGAGAAGCATAAGGCTAACATGGAAATGATCAATGAGTGGAAAGAAAGGGATGTTAAATCCAGCGAAAGGTTGGAGTATCTGGAGTACAGTCTAATGGAACTAGAAGGGAAAACGAGGAAGAGAGTCACCGATTGCCAAAACGCTGAGGGAAACGAAGGAGGGAATTTGGCAAGGGCATTCTTACTACTGAACCTGCACAAACTGGGGGAATTGATCGACAAGAGCATCCAATCCAGAGAGGGTCCTTTTGGGACCAAATAGATTAGGTTTACTTGCTTTCTAAATGTAATAAGGCCAAGTGTCATTAGTGACATGATCTTATTTAGTATTGTTTTGGGTCGTCTATTTTCACATTAATGAAATGAGGCAATTATTGGCATTAAATTTCTCCAAATTTATTTGTCGCTAGGCCTACCTCGGGCACAATGGGGATCCCAAATTAGGACGCGAATTCATATTCCCGTAATATGTGTTTAAATAACTAAAAACTTTTCAGAATCATTACTGGCTTGGATACCTTTTGTTTTTCTTTCTTTCCTTTTGATTATTCCCATTCCCCAATGGTTGGTTCGTGCATACTGGCATCATCATCTTATCACACAAGATTCAGGGTCCCTCCACCTTTTCCTCTTCCTAATCTACCAACAGGCAAAGGAAAGCAAAAATGGAAGATTTGAACGGCGCCAGAAAGGAAAACAACACACAGGTTGAACATGCAGAAACTTCTGATGGTCGGGGTACTCAGGCCCCAAATAAAGAAGTTTCACAACTCGAACAGAAAATACTGGAACTCCAGGTGAGCTTGAGCATGTTCGGAATATTGCAAACCTATCATTCTCACTCAGCATCCCAGACATCAGTCATCCAAAACACTCAGAACCCCACACCACCTCAAAACACACCCAACAAGCACCCACAAAATTCACCCGTACCTCACCATTATACAACTCCACCATAAAATCAAACTATCCCACTGCAATACCGGCCAAACACCTACCATACCCCACAAAATACTCCACCAATCATTCCCGAACCCTAGAATTCCACCAATGATTACCACAATACTCAGATTCCAGGTCACTAAAACAACCCTATATATGTGAAGACCCTACCTCACTCCACTCAACCCATCTCCTATGCACCAGAATCTGTTGAGGAGGACATGCTCATTAAGAACCTGGCCGAGGAGCTCAAGAAGTTGACCAGCCGAGTTCAAGGCGTAGAAGGAGGAAAGGGGATAGAAGGTCTGAACTATGAAGACCTATGTATACAGCCGGATGTAGAACTGCCAGAGGGTTACAAACCCCCCAAGTTCGATATGCTTGACGGCATAGGTTATCCTAGGGTTCATCTAAGGACCTATTGTGACAAGCTTGTCGAGGTCGGAAAATATGAAAAGATCTTAATGAAGCTTTTTATGAGAAGTCTTATGGGAGATGCCTTGTCTTGGTTTATCATCCAGGATCCTAAGAAATGGTCCAACTAGGTGAGTATGGCATCAGATTTCATGGACCGATTCAGGTTTAACACAGAGAATGCACCAGATGTCTTCCACATTCAGAACCTCAAGAAGAATCCCACTGAGACTTTTCGCGAGTATGCTACTCGTTGGAGGTCAGAAGCGGCCAAAGTCAGGCCAGCATTGGACAAGGAACATATGAACAAGTTCTTTGTCAGAGCGCAGGATCCGCAATACTATGAGAGGTAGATGGTTATTGAAAACCATAAGTTTTCTGATATCATCAAACTTGGTGAAAGGATCGAATAAGGCATCAAGAACGGGATGGTAACGAATTTTGAGGCATTGCAGGCACTAATAAAGCATTGCAGTCATGGGGTATATATAAGACGAAGGACGTGGGAGTAGTAATGGTCGCCTCAGGACCCAAAACTCCATTCGTATACCAAACCTATCCACTTTCATATCAAGCACCTCCACCCACATATCAATCGTCACCTCCACCTACATATCATCCCTCGTCCCCTAAGATATTCCCAACTAGCCACTGTCTATTATACCTATAATTCCTAACCATCTCACTTTCAATCACCTCCAACTCGTCAAAACTACCCAAGACCATGACCTATTTTGACCGCAGACCACCCAAACAATACACAGTCATTGCTGAACCCATCGGCCAGCTACATGAAAGGTTGAAAGCTACTAGTTACGTCTCTCCCATCCCTGTTGTGGCCATGGAGAACTCATCCTAATGGGTTAAAACAAATAAGACTTGTGCGTACCATTCTGGTACAAAAGGGCACATCATTGACAAATGGCTCACATTGAAAGACAAAATCCAAACTTTGATTGACAACAAGATCATCCAGGCAAAGAAGGCTACACCTAATGTCCACAATAGCCCCCTCCCAGATCACAAGGGTAAAGTGTCAATGTGATATAGATGGATAAAGAATGGGATCCAAAGTGATAAATTAGACTTATCAAAGAGGGTGACGGCCCCAAGAAACCCGCAGTCACACTCAATCCTATTATAGTGCAGGTACAGCCGCCAGTGGAGGTTGAGGTAACAGCATCAGTGCCATTTGAAGTTGCGGTAGCATCCCTTACAGTTGCACCTATTCCATTTGAGGTGAAAGTAGCCACACCATTTACAGTGACAGTATCAACCACATCGCCTTTCAAAACCGAGGTCGTACCATGGGATTATGTGGCCGAATCCAGAAGAAAAGGAAAAACCAAGATGAGAGAATCTGGTGTTGCACAAGCGATGACTAGGACTGGAAGAGTCTATACACCCAAGCATTTGGGAGAGTCTAGTAAATAGGACTCTAACAGACCTCCCGTTATTGAAACAGGTCTAGATGACCTCTGGAGGAAAGTATAAGCAAGAGAGTATTCAGTCATCGATCATCTAAACAAGACTCTTGCTCAAATATCTATCTTGTCGCTGCTACAGAATTCAGAAGCACATAGGAACGCTCTGATGAAAGTATTGAATGAAGCATATGTGCCCAATAACATCACAAGCGGGAAATGGCTAACATGGTGGGACAGGTATTAGAAAGTCACAAAATCACTTTCCACGAGGATGAGTTGCCTCCTGAGGTTTTGAATCACAACAGGACACTGAATATCACAATGCAATACGAAGACTACTTCATTACCAGGGTCCTGATTGATGGAGGATCCAGTCTCAATATTTTCCCATTGACAACACTGAAAAGGTTGGGCAAAGGCCTATACGATATACAAAAAGGGACCATGAACGTAAAGGCATTTGATGGGTCTCAGAGGGCTACCATCGGGGAAATTAATCTCTGTCTACAAATAGGGCCTACATGGTTTTGATGTCGAGTTTCAGGTGTTGGACATATCTGTATCCTACAATCTGTTGTTGGGACGACCATGGATACACACCACTAGGGCTGTGACATCAACTTTGCATCAGGCAATGAAATTTGTGTGGAACCATCAGGAGGTAATTATCCATGGAGACAAGAGCAACCCCATTTACACCCGTCAGACTACTCCAATGGTTGAGAATAGGAGAAAGCTAGGTGGAAAAAATTATCATCTTATCGAACGGGTCAATGCAATCGACAAAGATAAGTGGTGGGATAGCAAGATAGCAAGCATGATGAACTGGAGAGGGTATGAGCCTAGCAAGGGTCTTGGTAAAAATATTCAGGGCATCACCAAACAAATACAACCAAAGCGGCATAGTACCACTTTTGGGCTAGGATATCAATACACCTGGCAAGAATACAATGATTGGTCACCACCATGGCATGGTCCATACTATTCATTGAAGGAGCCTATACCGCACTTGAATCAGACCTTCCAGCAGGCCGACATCATATGGGGATCAGAGGAGGAAGAAGCACTGCAGCCTTAAGGAATATATTCTAGGAAGATGAGGACCTGGACTGTTGTGTAATTGTTGAAGAGGAGGAGGAGGAAGGCCCTACCATCCAAACTATGGAGAGAGGATCATTCCTCAAGAATTGGATTGTCAGACCATCCAGGGCCCAACGAGTCCCGGGGTAGCAAGGCTGAACAGCATTGTTTTGTTTTGTTTCTAAGAAAAATGATTTCCCTTTTTGGCATTTTGTTTTAAATAATATTTCCAACATTCTAAAACGTTGTTTATATTATCAAAAATTGCTTTTATGCTTCAATGAATCAATATTTATTATTACCATTTTTTCTCTTATATCTTTATCTATACATTATTACCATTTCTTGTCTCGATGAACCAACAACTATGACATGTAATAAGACGACGCAAAAAAAGGATAGCGATTCAGAAGAAGAAGATGTCATACCCGAGGAAATTGTCAGAAAAGTAGAAGACTTTGATAACAAGCCTAAGTCCAATCTGGACAAAACAGAAATAATCAACTTGGGAGACTTTGAAACCGTTAAGGAGACCCACATCAACATCCACTTGCCGCCGTCAGACAAAAAAGAGTACACACAGTTCTTGAAAGGGTATGAGGAAATTTTTGCATGGTCATACGATGATATGACCGGGTTAAGTACATCCATTGTGGCTCACAAGTTTCCCACAAACCCAGCATGTCTACTAGTAAAATAGAAACTCAATAAGTTCAAGCCTGACATGAGTCTGAAAATCAAGGAGAAGGTTACTAAGCAAATCAAGGCCAAGGTCCTCAGGGTGGTTGAATACCCAACTTGGCTAGCCAAGGTCGTGCCTGTTCCAAAGAAGGACAGGGAGGTCAGGATCTGTGTTGATTTTTGGGATCTCAACAGGGTCAGCCCAAAGGATGATTTCCTACTTCTAAACATACACATCCTAATCGATAATTGTGCCAAGCATGAACTCCAGTCATTTATGGATTATTTTGATAGTTATCATCAGATCTGGATGGACTAAGAGGACACTAAGAAAGCGGCTTTCATTACACCATGGGGAGTATACTGTTATAAGATTATGCCATTCTGTCTAAAGAATGCTAGGTCCACCTACGTGAGGGCTATGACTACCATTTTTCATGACATGATACATAAGGAGATCGAAGTATATGTGGACGACGTTATCATCAAATCCAAGAAAGCCATATATCATATAGCCAATTTGAGGAAGTTTTTTTGACAGACTGCGGAAATACAACCAGAAACTAAACCCCGCAAAATGTGCAATCGGGGTTCCTGCTGGAAAGTTACTTGGGTTCATTGTCAGCCGCCGAGGGATAGAATTGGATTCGTCAACTCTAAGTATTTTTCAAAATTAGGTTTTCTGCTTCGTCTATTTTTGCAAAGGTATTTTTCATGTTTGTTTAATCTTTCTATAATGACTATGTTCCAGTCTTGGTTGCTTGACTGTTCATTGTTTGATTTCAATATTTTTGTCAGTTATTGTTTGAAATAATTGAGGGATTAGCTAAATTATTTAGGGTTTCATTGTTTTCTAAAATAATTTACTGATTTCTACTTGCTTTCCTAAACCTAGAGGTTCCTAATTGGCGTCGCTTGCCTATTTATAGTTTGATTGGTCTCTAATTACCTCTCATTGCCTTATTCGTGTGATTAATTTCTTGATTTATGGGTTCTAACCCTAATTGGCTATTAGACCTGGTTCTTGCCTTATTTGAAACTCAATCAGAGTTATTTATAGGTACAATCCCCTAATTTTCTATCCCTATCAAGCTAGATTGATTATTTGATTACTTCCCTTACCTTATTTACAATATTTACCTGTCTTGCCTTATTTACTTACACTATTTGACTCATATATATACACTCTTGTTCTACCTCTCAAAGATACAAACAGTAGTTCAAAAAACACATACACAAAAACTTTCTCTCATCTCTCTTTCTGCTACTCGTGCTCATTGCTTGTCTAGCTGGCTAAAAGTCAAGGCTAGACTGTGGAACCCTGCTCGCTTTACTTTTTGCTTTTTCTTCTTTAACTGGTATGTTCCTATTTCAATGTCATTCCGAAATTCAAATCTATGTGCTCCTTGTTGAATCCACGTCTCTTTCTACATTAGTTTAATTGCTTAGGCACTTAATTATTCTCCCTAGTTTGCTGATGTGATCAGTATGCTTAAGTTTCACCCTCTCTTATTCAGTGTTCTAATCAACATGTCTATTTGCTTAAGTATTCAATATGGTCTTAAACAAACTGTTTACTTTTTTGTTTTCCCTGTCCTATAACCCCAACTAGTATAGCTACTGTGTGTGATTGAACCTTTGTGGTTCTTCCTATATTCTTCAGCATGATTGCCTCTGTATCAAGACTTATGTCTCACTGTGTTTAGCCGACATGTTTATTGCAGTGCTTAAGTCTTGTGTGTTCTTAAATAGCATGATTATCACTAAGTATGATTGTAATTTAGACCTTAAATCAATATTCCTGCCTGCTCTATGTCTCATTTAACTAACATGACAGCGACGGCCCAAAGGGTCATCACTTGTTTCCTTACACTTTTTGTGCTTTCAAGGCCTTGAAAACCTCATTTAGGATTGCCTCAATTTGCGTGCTCAGTTCAGGCGCGTAGCCGGAAAGCTTAAATATGAATTCTGTGTGAAAAATGCTAAATTTTGATATTAATATGAATAAATTTTCCTTCGCTCAACATTTTGGATAAACGGACCCGTACCTGTGATTTGATGGTCCCGGAGGGTCCGTAGAAAAATATGGGACTCGGGTGTATGGCCAGAAATGAATTCCAAGGTCCAGAGCCCGAGAAATGAATTTTTATGTGAAATTGTTTTCTGAAAATATTTAAGGGAATTTGAAATAAAATTTGATTAGAACGTATTGGTATCGAGCCCGTAGTTTGGTTCCGGCACACGGTACAGGTCTTATATGTGATTTAAGCGCTTTCTGCAAAATTTGGTTGACTACGAACGTCGTTTGACATGTTTCGGACTTAAAAATGGAAATTTGATATTTTATGAAAACTTGGAAGAAATTATGAATTTTGAGGTTAATTCGAGGTATATGATGTTATTTTGGCGATTTGATCGCACAGATAAGTCTGTAGGATGTTTTTGAGGTTGTATGCATATTTGGTTTAGAGCCCCAAGGGCTCGGGTGAGTTTTGGATAGGTGTCGGTGTGCATTTTTTAACTTGGAAAAATCTGGTATGAACAGGCCTGCAGGCTTCGCATTTGCGAAGCCTAGTTCGCAAATGCGAACTCGCAAATGCGAAACCAGCCCAGGCCTTCCTAGGATCGCAAATGCGAGTATATTCTTCGCAAATGCGAAGTCCAATATTCGCAAATACGAGACCTGGTTTGCAAATGTGAAGGTCCCTTGTAAGGCCTGGCTTCGCAAATGTGAAGCAGAGTTCGCAATTCCCATAATTTGGTCGGGGTTCGCAATTGCGAGCCCCAGTTTGCAAATGCGTCATCAGAGACCCAGGAATTTCATACTTAGTCAAATTTTAAGTCATTTTTCACCCCACTTTCAAAATGCATCTCCTTGGGTGATTTTTCAAGAACAAGTTTCATTCCAAATCATTTGTAAGTCAATATTTACTCAATTCTTTCAATCATTAACTTCATTTAACATGTTTTCCACTTAAAATCAATTATTTTCATGGGTGAAATTGGGGGTTTTGGGTAGAACCTAGGTTTTCTAAAAATTGGAGATTTGGACCTCAATTTGAGGTCCGATTTCAAAACAAATTACATATTTGAGTTCGTGGGGGAATGGATAATCGGGTTTTGGTTCGAACCTCGGGTTTTTACCACGTGGGCTTGGGGCGACTTTGTAATTTTTGGGAAAAACTTGGGAAATTCATTTTATGCATTCAAATTGATTCATTTAGCGTTTATTAAAGTAATTGAGTAATTTGTGACTAGATTCGAGCAGATTGGAGGTGGAATCGCGGAGTAAAGCGATAGTTGAGGTTTGAGTGGAATTCAAGGCATCGAGGTAAGTGTTTGGTTTAACCCTAGCTTGAGGGAATAGGAGTTGACTCTTAATTGTAACTTGCTAATTGTTGAGTACGATGTATAGGCATGGTGACGAGTATCTATATATTGGTGTCTAGCATGACCGTGAGTCCTTATTTGCGGATAGTTTGGTTGTTGTTATGCCTTCTATGCTTAACTGATGACTTCTATATGTTGTAAAGACCTTGTGAAAGAAATTGTAATCTTGGAACTTCGTGGAGCATTGGCTCGGCTTGAAATACAAATTGTAAAGGTATATGAGATAAATAACTCCTTGGAGCTTTGGCTCAAGTGATAATGTGCAATATGAGGTGAAAGTGAAAGAAAGAGAAGAGTTAATGATTTATTCCCTTGCCAGGACGTTGTTGGTTATTGATGTTGTACCCTTGCCGGGTTGTTTGTCTGTGTACCCTTGCTGGGACTTCCATACTTGTTTTATGATTTCCCTTGACCTTGTTTGTGATTGTGGATTGGGTATGGAAGAGTGTTAAAGCACGAAGGGTGATGTCGTGCATTGAATGATATTTGTGGATCGGGTTGCACGCCGCAACAATGTTAAATGATATGGATCGGGTTGTACGCCGCAATAATGTTAAATGATATGGATCGGGTTTCATGCCGCAACAATGCTAAACAATATGGATCGGGTTACACGCTGCTAGTGTTGTTATATATTGGGATCGGGTTGCGTGCTGCAACAACTATTGATACAAGTGTGTTTATTTTGAGTATTGGTTTCTTGCCCGTTGTAAATTCCAAGCTGCCCTTAGATTGTTATTCTTGATTTACTATTAATACTGTTATCTCCCCACAGCATGCTCCCCCTCCCATATTGTTTACTTGTCTGGTATTTTCGATTCCTCTGTATATATATAATTGAACAGGTTTATGTGGTAGTCCAGTCTAGCCTCGTCACTACTTCGTCGGGGTTAGGCTAGACACTTACCAGCACATGGGGTCGGTTGTGATGATGTACACTTTGTGCTATTTGCATAGGACCAGGTTTCAAGCAGCAGCAGCAGTAGCATTAGTACGGGAGCAGGCCTTCAGTCCAGCGAGACCCGAGGTAGCCTTGCAGGCGTCCACAAGCCCGACGTATCCCTTATTCCCTCTTTTTAGTCTGTTGCCTCCTTGTATTCGAGACAAACAACTTATGTGTTCTTTCACACATTTGTATTTAGTATTTCTTAGCAGTTCGTGAGTATTGTGACACAAGTCTTAGGTAGAGGCTATATTGACTATTCCGTGTTTTTATTCAGTTTCCATAATTAAGACTTCCGCTATTATTTACTTTTGTTGTTTTACATTGTTGTCGTAAATTATTAAAAAGGGGGAAATTATATTTTTTTAGCGAAAAGTAATTAAATTTGGCTTGCCTAGCTTCTATGAGTAGGCGCCATCACGACTCCCGAGGGTGGGAAATTCGGGTCGTGACAAGTTGGTATCAGAGCACTAGGTTACATAGGTATCACAACTCACGAACAAACTTGATAGAGTCTTAGGAATCGGTACGGAGATGTTTGTATTTATCCCCCAGAGGCTACATAGTTAGGAAAAGTTTCACATTGTTCTTTCTTGTCGTGCTGTTCTGTTTCTCAGTGCTAATTGAATTTCTACTCTGTTCTTTTGCAGATGGCGAGACCACGCGCTTCCTCATCTACTGATCAGCAGTCCAAGCCCCAGGTAGCTCTCACTAGGGGCAGAGGGTGAGGACAAGGCCGTGTTACAGGCCGAGGTAGGGGCAGAGTTTTGCCTCGAGCAGCAGCACCAGTGGTGGAGCCTCAGGTTGACTTTGACAAGGAGGTTCCGTCCCCAGCCGCAGCAGTTCTAGTGGGCCCAGCTCAGGTCCTAGAGGGATTTATTGCTACCCCAGTTCTTCAGGACGCTCTAGTCCGATTGGTAGGTCTCATGGAGAGTGTCACCCGAGTAGGATTGCTTCCTGTAGCACCAGCCACTTCTCAGGCTGGAGGAGGAGCCCAGACTCCTGCTACACGTACCCCGGAGCAGGTAGCTCCCCAGGGTCAGATTCTAGTGGTTCATCTAGCTATGGCAGTTCAACCGGGGGTAGTTGCTCAGACCAGTGATGGCGTGGCTATGTCCGTAGATGCTTTGTAGAGGCTGGACAGGTTTACCAAGCTCTTCACTACTATATTCAGCGGTGCTTCTTCTGAGGAACCCTAAGATTTCTTATATAGCTGCCACGAGGTTCTTCAGAACATGGGCATTGTTGAGTCCAATGGAGTTTGTTTTGCTACATTTCGCCTATCTGGATCTACCAAGACTTGGTAGAGGGATTTCTGTTTAGCTAGACTAACAGGGTCGCCGTCTTTGACTTGGGATTAGTTTTCAGAGTTGTTTCTGGAGAAGTTTCTCCCCGTTACTCAAAGAGATGCTTATCGGAGGCAGTTTGAGCACCTCCAGCAGGGTTCTATGACGGTCACTCAGTATGAGACCAGGTTCATTGATCTAGCTCGCTATGCTCTTGTCATACTTCCCACTGAAAAAGAGAGGGTGAGGAGATTTATTGATGGTTTGATTCAGCCGATTCGTCTCCAGATGGCTAGGGAGACTGGTAGTGAGATCATCTTTCAGGAGGCGGCCAATGTGGCCCGTAGAGTTGAGATGGTTCTGTCACAGGGAGGTGGTTACGGGGGAGACAAGAGAGCCCGTCATTCTGGCAGATTCAGTGGTACCTCGTCTGGAGGTAGAGATTCATATGGTAGAGGCCATCCTCCTAGGCCCTTTCAGTTAGCCCCTCAGGTTTCTCACGGAACATCAGGTGGTCGTGGTTCTTAGCCACACTATTCTGATTAGCAGTCATTCAGTGTATCGTCAGCTCCTATTAGCGCACCACTACTTCAGAGTTTTCGTGGAGGTCATTTAGGTCGCCAGGGCCAGCCACAGTTTCCTCAGCCACAGCGTTCGGAGGGATGTTACGAGTGTGGTGAGTATAGTCATATCAGGAGGGCTTTCCCAAGATTGAGGGGTACTCAGTCACAGCAGCAGGGTCCCCGTCCTATGATTCAGGCACCAGATGCTACATAGCCAGCTAGTGGCGGGGGTAGAGGTGCTAGATATGGAGGTAGAGGTCATAGAGGTGGAGCTCAGACCGCCAGGGGCGGAGGTCAGCTAGCAGCAGAGGGATACAACTCAAGGTAGTAGGGACCAACCCCGTTGTTATATTCTTCAGGACAGGCCCGAGGCTGAGGCTTCAGATGCAGTCATCACAGGTACGGTTCTGATTTGTGATCGAGATTCCTCGGTACTATTTGATCCAGGGTCTACGTATTCATATGTTTCATCTTATTTCGCACCATGCTTAGTCATGCCTAGTGATGTATTGGGTGTTCCTGTATATGTGTCTACACCGGTGGGTGACTCTATCGTGGTCAACCGAGTCCATCGTTCATATGTTGTTGTGATTGGGGGTCTTGAGACCCGTGTAGACTTGTTGCTCTTAGATATGGTTGACTTTGATATCATTTTGGGTATGGACTGGTTATCACGCTATCTTGGACTGCCATGCCAAGACTGTGACCTTAGCTTTGCCGGATATGCCTCGTTTAGAGTGGAGAGGCACTCCAGTTTATTCTACCTGCAACGTCATTTCATACGTGAAGGCTCGACGTATGGTCGAGAAGGGGTGTCTGGCCTATTTTCGTGATTCCAGTGCTGAGGTTCCTCCTATAGATTATGTGCCTATTGTTTGGGAGTTTCCAGATGTTTTCCCTTCAGATCTGCCGGGTATGCTACCCAACAGGGACATTGATTTCTGTATTGATTTGGCTCCAGGCACCCAGCCCATTTCCATCCCGCCATATCGTATGGCCCCGTCGGAGCTGAAGGAGTTAAAGGACCAGTTGCAAAATTTGCTAGAGAAGGGTTTCATTAGACCCAGTGTTTCGTCTTGGGGTGCGCCAGTGTTATTTGTCAAGAAGAAGGACGGATCGATGAGGATGTGCATAGATTACCAGCAATTGAACAAGGTGACCATTAAGAATAAGTATCCACTACTGAGGATTGATAATTTGTTCGACCAGCTTCAGGGTGCCAGGGTATTCTCCAAGATTGACTTGCGATCTGGCTACCATCAGTTGAGGATTAGGGCATCCGATGTCCCTAAGACAGCTTTTCGTACTCGGTATGGGCATTATGAGTTCTTGGTCATGTCATTTGGGTTCACCAATGCCCCAGAAACATTTATGGAGTTGATGAACCGAGTGTTCAGGCCATATTTGGACATCTTCATGATAGTCTTTATTGATGATATTTTGGTATACTCCCGCAGTCAGGAGGAGCACGAGCAGCACCTTAGAGTGGTTCTTCAGACTCTGAGGGATAGTCAGTTATATGACAAGTTCTCTAAGTGTGAGTTCTGGCTGAGTTCAGTTGTATTTCTGGGTCACATTGTATCAGCAGAGGGTACTCAGGTGGACCCGAAGAAGATTGAGGCAGTCAAGAACTGGCCTAGACCAGCATCAGCTACAGAGATTCAGAGTTTCTTGGGATTGGTAGGCTACTACCGTCAGTTTGTGGAGGTTTTTTGGTCTATTGCAGCCCCGATGACCAGGTTGACCCAGAAGGGGACCCAGTTCAGATGGTCGAACGAGTGTGAGGCGAGCTTATAGAAGCTAAAGATATCTCTAACTACGGCATCGGTGTTGGTTTTGACCACAGGATCAGGGCCTTATACAGTCTATTGTGATGCTTCCCGTATTGGGCTTGGTATAGTATTGATGCAGGATGGCAAGGTTATTACCTATGTTTCGAGGCAGTTGAAGATTCATGAGAAGAACTATCCAGTGCATGATTTAGAGTTGGCATCTATTGTTCACGCCTTGAAGATTTGGAGGCACTATTTTTATGGCGTGGCATGTGAGGTGTTTACTGATCACAAGAGCCTTTAGTACTTGTTCAAGCAGAAGGAATTGAATTTGAGGCAGAGAAGGTGGTTGGAATTGTTGAAGTACTATGATGTCACCATTTTATATCAACCGGGGAAGACCAATGTGGTGGCCAACGCTTTGAGTAGGAAGTCATCCAGTATGGGCAGTCTTGCTTATATTCCAGTCAGTCAGAGGTTGCTTGCTTGAGATATTCAGGCCTTAGCCAATCATTTTGTGAGACTGGATGTTTCTGAGCCCAGTCGTGTGTTGGCTTGCACTGTCGCTCGTTCTTCATTATTGGAGCGTATCCGTGATTGGTAGTTTGATGATCCCCATTTGTGTATCCTTAGAGACACGGTGCACCGTGGAGGTGCCCAGCAGGTTACCTTGGGTGATGATGGAGTTTTGAGATTGTAGGGCCGAGTATGTGTGCCTAATGTGGATAGACTTTGAGAGTTGATATTGGAGGAGGCCCATAGTTCCCGGTACTCTATTTATCCGGGCGCCGCGAAGATGTATCAGGATTTGTGGCAGCATTATTGGTGGCACGGAATGAAGAAGGATATTGTAGAATATGTGGCTCGTTGTTTGAATTGTCAGCAGGTTAAGTACGAGCATCAGAGGCCTGGTGGTTTGTTCCAGAGGATTGAGCTTCCCGAGTGGAAGTGGGAGAGGATCACTATGGAATTCGTTATCGGACTTCCATTGACTCGGAAGAAGTTCGATGCAGTTTGGGTCATTGTTGATAGGCTGACCAAGTCAGCGCATTTCATTATTGTGGCAGTCTCCTATTCATCCGAGAGATTAGCTGAGATTTACATCCGAGAGATCGTTTGCCTTCATGGTGTGACGGCATCTATCATTTCGGACTGGGGTACGTAGTTTACCTCCCGCTTCTGGAGAGAAGTTCAGCGAGAGTTGGGCACACGGGTTGAGTTGAGCACAGCATTTCATCCCCAGATGGACGGTCAGTCCGAGCGGACTATTCAGATTTTGGAGGATATGCTCCGGGCTTGTGTTATTGACTTTGGAGGTTTGTGGGATTAGTTCTTGCCTTTAGCGGAGTTTGCCTACAACAACAGCTACCAATCGAGCATCCAGATGGCTCCTTACAAGGCTTTATATGGTAGGCGGTGTCGGTCTCTGGTTGGATGGTTTGAGCCGGGAGAGGCTCGGTTGATAGGTACGAATTTGGTTCAGGAGGCCTTGGACAAGGTCAAGGTCATTCAGGATAGGATCCATTCGGCTCAGTCCAGGCAAAAGAGCCATGCAGATCGTAAGGTTCGAGATGTAGCTTTCATGGTTGGTGCGCGGGTATTGCTTCGAGTGTCGCCTATGAAGGGCGTGATGAGGTTTGGAAATAAAGGCAAGCTTAGCCCTAGGTTCATTGGTCCATTTGAGATTCTCGATCGAGTGAGAGAGGTGGCCTATAGAATTGCATTGCCGTCTAGCTTATCAGTCGTGCATCCAATTTTCCATGTATCCATGCTTCGGAGGTATCACGGCGATCCAGCCCACGTGTTAGATTTCAGCACTATCCAGTTGGACAAGGACTTGTCTTATGAGGAGGAGTCGGTAGCTATTCTAGACCGGCAGGTTCGTCAATTGAGATCCAAGAGTTTTCCTTCTGTTCATGTTCAGTGGAGAGGTCAGCCCCCTGAGGCATCGACCTGGGAGTCCGAGTCTGATATGCGGAGTTGTTATCCTCATCTTTTCTCCGACTCAGGTACTTCTTTATTTTGTCCATTCGAGGATGAACGGTTGTTTTAGAGGTGGAGAATGTGACGACCCAAAGGGTCATCACTTGTTTCCTTACTCTTGTTGTGCTTCTGAGGCCTTGAAAACCTCTTTTAGGGTTGCCTCGATTTGCGTGCGTAGTCTGGGCGCGTAGCCGGAAAGCTTAAATATGAATTCTGTGTGAAAAATGCTAAATTTTGATATTAATATGAATAAATTTGACTTCGGTCAATATTTTGGGTAAATGGAGCCTGACCCGTGATTTGCTGGTCCCGGAGGGTCCGTAGAAAAATATGGGACTCAGGCGTATGCCTGGAATCGAATTCCGAGGTCCAAAGCCCGAGAAATGAATTTTTGTATGAAATTGTTTCTGAAAATATTTAAGGGAATTTGAAATGAAATTTGAATACAACGTATTAGTATCGGGCCCGTATTTTGGTTTCGACGCCTGGTATAGGTCTTATATGTGATTTAAGCGCTTTCTGCAAAATTTGGTTGAAAACGGACGTCGTTTGACGTGTTTCGGACTTAAAAATGGAAATTTGATGTTTTATGAAAACTTGGAAGAAATTATGAATTTTGAGGTTAATTAGAGGTATATGATGTTATTTTGGCGATTTGATCGCATGGATAAGTTCGTAGGATGTTTTTGAGGTTGTGTGCATATTTGGTTTAGAGCCTGAGGAATCGGGTGAGTTTTAGAAAGGCATCGGACTGCATTTTTAAACTTGGAAAAATCTGGTGTGAACATGCCTGCAGGCTTCGGTTCCCAAATGCGAACTCGCAAATGCGAAACCAGCCCAGGCCTACCTAGGATCACAAATGCGAAGTTCCAATGTTCGCAAATGCGAGACCAAGTTCGCAAATGCGAAGGTCTCCTGTAAGGCCTGGCTTCACAAGTGCGAAGCAGAGTTCGCAACTCCCATAATTTGGTCGGGGTTCGCAATTGCAAACCCTAGTTTGCAAATGCAACATCAGAGACTCAGCAATTTCATACTTAGTCGAATTTTAAGTCATTTTTCACCCCACTTTCAAAATACAACTCCTTGGGCGATTTTTCAAGAACAAGTTTCATTCCAAATCATTTGTAAGTCAATTTTTACTCAATTCTTTCAATCATTAACTTCATTTAACATGTTTTCCACTTAAAATCAATAATTTTCATGGGTGAAATTGGGGGTTTTGGGTAGAACCTAGGTTTTCTAAAAATTGGAGATTTGGACCTCAATTTGAGGTTCGATTTCAAAACAAATTACATATTTGAGTTCGTGGGGGAATGGGTAACCGGGTTTTAGTTCGAACCTCGAGTTTTGACCATGTGGGCCCGGGGGCAATTTTGGAATTTTTGGAAAAACTTGGGGAATTCATTTTTATGCATTCAAATTGATTCATTTAGCGTTTATTAAAGTAATTGAGTAATTTGTGACTAGATTCGGGCGGATTGGAGGTGGAATCGCGGGGTAAAGCGATAGTTGAGGTTTGAGTGGAATTCAAGGCATCGAGGTAAGTGTTTGGTTTAACCCTAGCTTGAGGGAATAGGAGTTGAGTCTTAATTGTAACTTGCTAATTGTCGAGTACGATGTATAGGCATGGTGACGAGTATCTATACATTGGTGTCTAGCATGACCATGAGTCCTTATTTGCGGATAGTTTGGTTGTTGTTATGCCTTCCATGCTTAACTGATGACTTCTATATGTTGTAAAGACCTTTTGAAAGAAATAGTGATCTTGGAACTTCTTGGAGCATTGGCTCGGCTTGAAATACAAATTTGAAGGTGTATGAAATAAGTAACTCCTTGGAGCTTTGGCTCAAGTGATAATGTGCAATATGAGGTGAAAGTGAAAGAAAGAGGAGTTAATGATTTATTCCCTTGCCGGGACGTTGTTGGTTATTGATGTTGTACCCTTGCCGGATTTTATTTGTTTGTCTGTGTACCCTTGCCGGGACATCCATACTTGTTTTATTATTTCCCTTGCCCTTGTTTGTGATTGTTGATTGGGTAAGAAAGAGTGTTAAAGCACGAAGGGTGATGTCGTGCATTGAATGATATTTGTGGATCGGGTTGCACGCCGCAAAAATGTTAAATGATATGGATCGGGTTGCACGCCGCAACAATGTTAAATGATATGTATCGGGTTGCACGCTGCAACAATGCTAAATGATATGGATCGGGTTGTACGCCGCAACAGTGTTGTTATATATTGGGATCGGGGTGCGCGCCGCAACAACTATTGATACAGTGTTTTTATTTTGGGTATTGGTTTCTTGTCCGCTGTAAATTCCAAGCTGCCCTTAGATTGTTATTCTAGATTTACTATTAATATCCCCCTCCCATATTGTTTACTTGTTTGGTATTTTCGATTCCGCTGTATATATATAATTAAACAGGTTTATGTGGTAGTCTAGTCTAGCCTTGTCACTACTTCGTCGGGGTTAGGTTAGACACTTACCAGCATATGGGGTCAGTTGTGCTAATGCTACACGGTGTGCTATTTGCACAGGACCAGGTTTCGAGCAGCAGCAGCAGCAGCATTAGTACGGGAGCAGGGCTTCAGTCCAACGAGACCCGAGGAAGCGTTGCAGGCATCTGCAGGCGTCTGGAGACTCGGCGTCTCCCTTATTCCCTCTTTTTAGTCTGTTTCCTCCTTGTATTCGAGACAACAGCTTATGTGTTCTTTCAGACATTTGTATTTAGTATTTCTTAGCAGTTCGTGAGTATTGTGACACCAGTCTTGGGTAGAGGCTATATTGACTATTCCATATTTTTATTTAGTTTCCATAATTAAGACTTCCGCTATTATTTAATTTTATTTTTTTACTTTGTTGCCATAAATTGTTAAAAAACGGGAAATTATATTTCTTTTTAGCGAAAAGTAATTAAATTTGGCTTGCCTAGCTTCTACGAGTAGGCGCCATCACGACTCCTGAGAGGAAATCCGGGTTGTGACAATGACTGTCTTCACCCTTCTTCTTATGTGCTCCTGTTTCAAGTGTCTTGTATTCCCCAACCCCTGCTCCCTTTTGTGTAACTGTTTGTACATCTAGAACTGATTGACAATGTGAAATTGAAACTGGGCATTGTGATGCTTTTGTGACTGTGTTGTTGTTTGTTGAGCCTTCCTTTCCCTCAAAAAGTTTTCAACATGTTTTTCACTCCTAATATGTTTCTCCAAACTATTACTACTCCTAAAGTATTTTCACTCCTAAATATTTTACCTCTATACTGTTTTCAAAAATCAACTATGTCAAGCACTCTCACTTCTACTCCTAGATTACTTAAGTTTTGCCCCTCCAGTGTGTGTACTGCCTAGGAATTCATGAGATTCCTCCGAACGCTGGCACACTGGGGCTAGCCCTTCCACATTGCACATAACTAATCTCTTATTTAAAAGGATCTTGGTGTGAGCATTGCCCGAGGCCCTTGGGAACTTTGACGCACCAGGATACCCTTATTGGACATCATGAGACTATGGCATCTAGGACTGTTTGAAGGCTTGGTATTCCTAGGTTCACTTTGAGCCTATTTTAGGCTCCCTGTAGTATAGTTGTTATTCATTATGTAATTCATTTATGGTATGTAATAATAATCCTTGTAAACAGATATTGGGGAAATATAAAAGGGAAAGGGATTCTTATATGATTTTTGTGAGGGAAATCGGGTAGAAATTATGCCTTTAGGTTTGCTATGCTTACTTGCATTATAAATCATGCCTTAGGTTTATTATATTTACTTGCTTTAGAAACCATGCTTTAAGGATTGTTTGGCGTACTAGAAAACATGTTATAGGCTCATCACCTCATTTGTTACAAAATTTTGCTTCTGTATAATCATGATCACCTAGAAATTCTGTTATTAAATTACTGCTATAATCTTGCTTAACAAAAACGTTCATTCATTATATGTATTAGAGATCTTGCTTTAGGACTATTATAGCATTCGCTTTAAAACCATGTCTACATCGCATAAATCGGTAACTATCCTATTTAAAACCAATCCCAACACCTAGATATCATGTTCTAGGATTAAATGTATGTAAACCAGCTCTATAATGTTCGGCACCTAGACCATCATGCCTAAAGGACTTAATAAGTTCAAAACTGTTTGTTTTAAATTGATCCTGATTATATTTTAGACATCATGTTTATAGGGTATCCCCGCCTAGGCAAGCCTGTAGGTAATTAAGATCTTGTTAAAACTGGAAACTATGTTGTGCTTATTTGTGAACTGTCCAGATTCAACAGATTCTAAAATCAGTAGGCAAACTGATTAGGTCTTTAATGCTTTGCCTTAACTCAATACTGCATATCCTTCATTTTTTATGCTCACCTAGATATCCTATTCTAAGGCCTTTCTGAAATATCTAAAATTTGTTGTTTGAGACGTGCACTTACTTGCTCTATTTGTGGAGGTAAAATGTGAGCCTTTTAACTGTTCTATTCTTGGTCCAGTCCTGCGTGTTTTGCTCGTCGCCTAGAGTTTTCTCCTTTTAATTGATGTAGGAGATCTAGACCCACCTTAACTAGAAGTCCTAAACACCTCCGGGACTATATAAGCAAAGGGATGGGTAGTGCACGTATAGGATACATCTTAAGGTTGCTAGAACGCTTTAGTCTATGACCAAGGAGAGGGTAATTGGGTGGTAAAGTATATGATGACCTGTGCGTTAATGCCACGTGTAACCCCTCTAGTTGAGGAAGGCTTACTGGGTATTGTACATATGTGATCATATAGGCCAACAAGCCTAGGACCCCCTTTACCCCGTTGAAATAAACTTTATGTGTTTATGTTCTTTGTTCTCTAATGACTAATTCACGTAATTTGAGTTCGGTTGGGACACACCATTGTGGACCGCGAGGGGTGCCTAATACCTTTCCCACGAGGTTATTTCGAGCCCTTACCCAAGTTTGTGGTAATTCAAACCGGTTTTATGAGTTATCTGCTCTAGGTTCCCTAACACACCTTAAATTCATTGGGTGGCGACTCTTCAAAATTCAAATACCCAATTCCCAAAAGGAAATGAGTTGTTTCCAATGAGTGTCGAGACTCGGACTCCGCGAGGAAAAAGGGGGCGCGACAGTGGGCAATAGTAAAAGACTAAGCGGAAAGCATGTGAGTAATAACAACAATTGGAAAACAAAGAATATCAACTTCAATTAACTAGCATATTCAAGGCCTAAGAACAAATATAACAAATAATATGGAAACATATGATCTTTACAAGTTGACAAGTAAGTGCATGAATAGATAACATGGTGGGAGGCTTATACTAAGTGCTACATAATAGATACAACATGAGTATATTTATAAAAGCAGGAACTAGGCATAGTATTTGCAAGTTAAGAAAGCATAAGGTATGAGCAACACAACAACAATTGAAATAGAGATCAATGACAAAACAATAAGAACAAGTCATATCAGGTCTATAATTATGACAATAACAGTTCAAGGTAAAGACATGAACGTATACACAGATAACTGATATCAAACATAATGCATGTCCCTCATCCTCGCCTGCATAGAAACACCCGTCATGCAATGACCTCACAATAACACAGAATCATAACAATATAAATGAAATGGCACGGCATCACCCTTCATGCTTTTACTCTCAATAACATGGCACGGCATCACCTTTCGTACTTTACAGTCTTCCTCACATGATAAAGAATATAAAATGGCACGGCATCACCCTTCGTGGTTTACATTCTTGCTCACATGATAATGAATATAAAATGGCACGGCATCACTCTTTGTGTCTTACATCTTCCTTATCAAGCATATAAATATCAATAAAATGGCAAGGCAGGAAGTATAAATAACATCGAGGAGAGTGTTCAAACGAATATTCCAAAAAATTTCTCAATCACTGTTTTCCAAACAAAAAATGATTCAATGAACCCTCAAGGGCCATATAATTCAAGTACTTCCAGAAATCCCACAATTTATCAACAACACAAGTATAGAATCTAGCATCTCAAAATATCGGCCGTAGTAACGTATTAATGATTATGCATAGAGATGACAGAATTAGACACATCAATGTATTCTCAGAATTTCCATCAAATTTGATCATGTTATATTAGGCTAAGTCTCGATTCTAATATTTAGTACTACGTTCTTAATATCTAGAAGTCAAGTGAGGCATAAAGCACAAAAGTTATGTAATTCTATAAGACACAATTATAACATAATCTAGCCCCGAGCATGATTAACCATGGCACATACATATACGCTCGTCACCTCATATATGTATCACCCCCCGCATGTAGCAAACAGTGTCAAATAGGAGGAAAAATTCCCTTAACAAAGTTAGGCAAGACACTTACCTCGAACAAGCCAATTGCAATGCCAAGCAATCCAAGCAATGCTCCAAAAATGCTATCATATGCGTAGCGAACTCCGATCGGCTCAAAACTAGCCAAAAGCAACCCAGATACATCAAATATAGTCCAAGGAAACAATTCCAAATGATAAAGATCGAATCCTAAATCAAATCCCAAATCCGGCAAAAAATTACACTTGGACCCATGCCTCGAAATCTGAAAAAACTCACAAAATCCGACAACCCATTCAGTTATGAGTCTAACCATACTAGTTTCCCTCAATTCCGACTCCAAATCGATGTTCAAAAATCAAAAATTCGTATTCTGAAACTTTAGGCAAAAACCCCCAATTTTCTCTTTAAAATTCTTCAACCAAAAGCGAAAATCGAAGATAGATTCATGGAATATAACCAAAACCAAGTAGAGAACAGTTACCCCTGATCATATGGTAAAAATTGCTTCAAGAATCGCCTTAATCCGAGCTCCATAGCTCCAAAAATGTAAAAATGGTTGAAACCCTCGAAATAGAGTACTTTATAATCTGCCCAGGCTTTACACTTCGCGAACGCGGACAATTCCACGCGTTCGCATAAAAAAATTGCTCACCAGCCTAAATTCCTCTTACGCTAACACATCACCACAGACACGAACGCAATGAACAAAACCCCTGGAGCTACGCGACGCACATAACATTTCGCGATCGCAAAGAACAAACGCCTGACATCCTCAAGCCTTCCTTCCCACTACACGAACGTAGCTCCTGACTCACGAACGCGATGAAAAAATCCTACTCATCCACTCAAAAATCCTACGTGATCGCAATCTGTACTCCGCGATCGCGATTAAGGAAACCAGAAGCCCCAAAAGTCTGCAGACCAGCAATGCAACAGTGAAGGAATGGACCGAAATCAATTCAAAACATGCCCAAGCCCCTCGAGACCACATTCAAACATACAAAAAGTCCCACAATAAAAACAGACGTACTCGAGGTCTCAAAATATATATAATAACATTTAAATGACGAATCACACCTCAATCCAAGAATTAATGAACTTGAAACTTCAAACTTCCACGACTGATGCCGAAACCTATCAAATCACGTTCGATTGACCTCAAATTTTGCACACACATCACATTTGATATTACAGACCTGCTCCAAATTCCAGAATTAAAATCCAACCGTGATATCAAAAAGTCCACTCCCGGTCAAATTTTTCAAAAATCTAACTTTTGTCATTTCAAGACTAATTCAACTAAGGACTTCCAAATTACAATCTGGACGTGCTCCTACGTCCAAAATCACCTAACGGAGCTAACAGAACTATCAAAACTCCATTCCAAGGTCAAATGATAAAAAGTCAAACTTGGTCAATTCTTCCAACTTAGAACTTAATTCTTGAAGTTCATTCTTCTAAATTGATTACGGATAACTTGAAAACCAATATTGACGATTTAAGCAAGTCATAATACATCATGCAGAGATACTCGAGCCCTCAAAATACTGAGCGAAGTACAGATACTTATAACGATATGTCGTGTCGTTACATGTGGATAGTGTTGTACGGTGGAATCAGGTTACGCGTCGCAACAGTTTATGACATTTGTATTCCTTGTTGTACTGTACTAACTTCGGTTCTTTCGTACGAGACTCTAAGGATTGGTATTTTTGGTTTTCACTGATTTTCGAGGATTGAGTTTTTTTCATTAATTATTTCCTTGCCGTCATTTCTTGAATTCTTTTCCTGATACTATTATTTTGGTGAATTAATTTTCCAGATGAATTTACTCTGCTGAGTCATTATCTCATATCCTGTTGAGTTGTTAGTAACATAAGAATTTTAAATAAAAGAATTAATAACATGCTTACCTTATCTAACTCTTAAGTCAAAACCCGTCGTTTTATTCGTCACCTTACTATTTTTAATAATCGTCATATTTCATTTTAATCGATTTTCAACTTAATCTCCTTACACTATCACATGTTTCTACTTTACTTGAAAAGAAATTGCTATTATGTTTTAAATTATTAAATTCTATATTCAATCAGAAGCTTACCCGATGCTTTATTTTATTTAAAATGTTATTTTTTCCACCCAAATATTTCTAAAATAAACTCATTTTTTCATTGATTTCCTGTTTGGTTCAAAAACTGAAATTTTACTTTATTATATATGAATAGGTTCCTTGAATATCATTAATTTGCATTTGACACGAATACTATGTACTGGTAGCACGAGGGTTTTTCCATGCGAAAGCATTTTGAAAAAACATGGGCACAAGATGCCATGTGTGTAAAGTTCGAAAAATTGACTTATGATTTGAGACTTACGAGAAATGATACTCGGGGTAATTCTTGTTGAAATTTGGGCATTTGGAATGATTTGATTGATTGAGTGGTCATCGATTTTCCCTTACTTGGACCAATTCATATTTCATTTATACACGACTATATTATTGCTTAATTACTTGGTTGAACTCGCTGCCATCCATGTTTCCTTTATCTTCACTGTAGATTGTAATTTGAAATCCTTCTGTTATTGGCTTTATATTGATGTTCTTCCTTGTTAGCTTCATGTATTATCTTGCACAGGTTTACATTCTGGTAAGTGTCTTGACCTGGTATCGTCACTATCCTACTGAGGTTAGGTTTGATGCTTACTGGGTATCGTTGTGATGTACTCATGTTACGCTTCTGCACATTTTTGTACAGATTCAGGTACTTATGATTGAATTGGTTGAAGAATTATGTCTGTGCTACTGGAGACTTCAAGGTATACTTGTTTGACGTTTGCAGGCCCCAAAATCACCTTTTGTTGTATTTTATTTTCACTGTCTCCTATTATTCCGGAACACTGATGTACTCCTTATTTATAGTTACTCTTATAAAGGCTTGTAACTTGTCTACCAATTGTAGGAATTTGTGATTGAAGTTGGTTTGACTATGTCGCTACTGAAATTATTTAGTGTATTGCGGTTAAGTTAGTTAAATTCCATTAGTGATCGGTATGTGTTAGGCTTACCTAATTTTAGGCACTAGGTGCCATCACGACTTCTTCGGAGGAATTTGGGTCGTGATAGTAATAGATGAGATATTTTGATTAAATATTTACATTATATCCACAATATAATTTCAGTTAATAATAATTTATTTTATTGAAGGAATATTAAAATTATATAATCTTTTATGATATAATATATTACAAATATATTAAATGGATATTTTGCTGAAAAAATAAAACTATCCATCATAAAAATAAAATATTAAAAATAAATATCAGAAATCCTCTTTGTATACATATACTTATGTGGTATAATTTTATTATAAAACACTCAATTTTGTGTATTTAACATCGTATACATAAGGTACATTTTTAATTCAAATGTTATTATGTACATTATAGGTATGAAGTGTGTGTGTGTGTATATATATATATAGAAAGAAATTTTATATATATATTTAATATGTCAAATTTTAAAACAGACATATTGTATCAAATATTCGGGAAAATCTGCCATACAGATGAGGAATGACAACATATTAGAAAGAAATTTTATACTTTAATACTTGGTCGTGTGGCAGGTGATAATACTTTATATAATACACCAAATTATATATTATTGAAGAATAAAAAGTACGAGGAGAAAGAAATATTTGGTTAACTCTTGTGTTGGTAATTTCTTACAAGAGTGAGATTTGCTGAAGATTGAGAGAAAGCATTTAATTGATAAGTGATGGGAAGAACTTCTACTGAAATAAGGGAATACATGAAAATTCTCCCAATGAGAGAGAGCGATTATTTATTATGAGAGAGAAAGAGAAATTAAGTTATCAAGAATTTAAACATAATCCATTGTTTTTTTGGAAGAATTAGGAAATAAATACGTTATTAAATATTATTCCCTCCAGTCCAAAATAAGTGATTTTTTGGATGTTTTCACAGAAATTAAGAAATTCACCTTTTAGCATTAATTAGCAATAGAGTTGACCATATTAACCTTTACTATCTCACATAAACACTCCTAACACATATTCCAACACTATTTACTTCAAGGACAATGTAGGAAAAAAATAATTAATTCATTCTTGAAATCTGAAAAAATTACTTATTTTGGACCACAAAAAAAGGCCAAAAATCACTTATTTTGGACCGGAGGGAGTAATCTCCCTCCGTCACTTTTACTTGGTATGTTTTGACTTTTCACGCCCCTTAAGAAATAATAAATGAACTGCATAATTTACTATGATACCATATTAATTGATGCATATTTTATTGGATCTGAGAAAATGATTTGAAATGAGTAATAAATACTGTGGGTATAACAGGAAAAAAAATTATCTTCTCTTGATATGCGTAAAGTGATAAGTAAAAATAAAAATTTATTTTTAATACACATGTCAAGTAAAAGTAAACGAAGGGAGTATGTATATGTGCTACATTTGTAATAAAGTGTGCTATTATTGGAATAATCCAAATATGGTAACATTAGTATAAATAGGTATTTTATAAGAGCTCTACAATGTAAAAATCTCAGGAAGGGGAATATATGTAATCGGAGATTTGAATTTACATTAAATTTTTATGTTGTTCAAGTGGTCTAAATCTCACAAGATCAATTTAGTTTTCCTTCGATACATATGCTAGTCTAAATTTATTCATTCTAACGTGCCTGCTTTGTTATTAATTGCATTAATTAATAATTATTCAGTAAATTTTAATTTGGTCCCTCAAGAATTCTATCAAATATATAATTTTTACTGCATTTATTTAATATTCATTAAAGCAAAACAAATCTAAAAGGTGGAGATTGATAATTTAAAATTTTAATTTCTTCAAGAAATAAAAACAGTGAAAGTTGACTGACTATAATCCTAGGGACAAATGATTTAGCTAGCGTTTGGCCATAGATCCCAAATTTATTTTAAAAAAATTCTGATTTGGATGAAGTTTGGTTTGAAGATAAAAACGTGCTTGGACATACGTTTTCAAAACATATTTCCCAACTTTATTTTGGCAAAACATGTATATAATTCCCAAGTTTTGAAATTTTGGCCCAAAATCAGCAATTGGGGTAATTTTAGGATTTTGGCAAAATGTAGGCAAAATTTATGGCCAAACATAGTTTTGAAAATAAATTTCAAAGTTATTTTGTCAAAACTCATGGCCAAACAGGGCCTTAAAGTTGGTCATCAAAACAAAATAATTGAAACCAAAGCATTTGTAAGAATTTAAATGCAAGTCTTGAATCACTCACCTACTCACCAACGACACTCAAATACTTTCTTCTATAGTTGCTCGATTTGTAAAGAAACTGAAAAAATAGATACTCTCTCAAACAACAGATTACATATTTATCCCTCCTAGGAAAATTTTAAAAAAATAATATTCCTTCGTTTGGTTGTATGGATTAGGGAAAGTTACTTCAACATAAAACTCTGAACAAAATACTGTACAATTTTAGTTGTTGAGACTAGGGAAAACAATCTCTACATAATTGATGCGACATTTGGTTGACCATATGGACGACATAACTATCCTGCATAGACAGACGGCTGTATTAAATAATACATGCATTAAATTATACGAGAATTTATGTATTATATTATGCGAGATAAAATGTGATACGAAGATAAAAGTAGAATGAATAGAGTTTATAGAGTGAATTGAAGTGGAGTTGAAGGGGAAGAAGCTAAGGAAACACTTTACAGTTGATATTGATAATGCCTAACAATTCCAGAAATATCAAGAAAAGCATTCTGTAAACCATTGTTGACTACAGAATTACTGGTAGCAGCCTTGCCTTCAACTTTTATACCAAAGTTTTCCCTAAGTGATTTATTGCTGTTATATAAAAATAACAATCATAAATTAGCAAAGACACCTCAATTCCATTCTTGCTGTGATTGGCTAATGATCCATTTGATCACCTCCGAATCAACAACAACAACCACCCAGTAAAATACCACAAGTGGGGTCTGGGGGAGGGTAGTGTGTATACAGACCTTATCCTACCCCGGAAAAATATAAACCCTTGACTCAAGAAGACGAAAAGAGACAGCACATGAGTAACAACAACGGAAGTCAGAAAAATAATAGCAGCATCGTAAGAGCCGAAAATAGATGGAAAAAGCACTAATAATAACCAGCAATAATGGCTTGATCGCCTTTGAATCAAATATTAGAAAAAGGTTCTCTACATATTCTATTGACATATAAATCTCTAACAAGATTAAAATAATATAGAAAATGTAAGAACATAAATGATAGTACCTCTCTATTGCTAAAGTAGTATGCCCCATGTTTGACTTCTCACCAAAACTCTATGCTATTGAACAAACTTTAACAGAAATTTTAAGATATTAACAAGATAAGATTTATGTCTCTCTCTTCCAATCGCAATTATGGAATGTATCGGCTTCAATGCTGTTGATCATTCTTGCTCAACTCTTTGGCTGGTGCTTAACATCTATTTTTCCAGATTTTAGTTTGTTCCTTGGTTGTCTTCATCTCTGCCACATTTTCTACCAATAGGTACACTGACTGTTATTGTATGAAACAAAATGTCAAAGATATCTATGTATATGCCTTGAGATTGTGCTACTAATTCAATTTTGATTAATTATCAATCAACTCATCATTTTACTCACTCTTATCAAATACTCTAATCTTCTTCAAATATTATTGCTTTCAAGAATGCATTTCGTGCTTGATCAAATACCAATAAGCTACGCTAGAATGCGAAAAGTCATCCACAGTATTGAATAACAATATGTGATAGGATCGGAGCCTTCATCTAATGGGCACCTAGAGCACCAACCAGCAGCAAGAACTATAGTGCCACAGCATCTCTATTCAAATTCATCTAATCTATCAACAGAACAAGCGTAATGCATTAAAATTTACAAAACAACTCACCTGCTTTAAGCAGCTCGAGCTTGTCCTCTTCTCCAGCTTACGCTCCATATTTTTCAATTCTCCACTTTAATTGTCTGTCCCTAGATAGATAAATGACATGTTTGTGCTCCTCTTATAACTTCTCAAGATAAAATGCAACTGTACATGATAATTCAAGTGTGAAGCTGCGCTAACCTTCAGTAAAAGAAAACCAGCATATTCAAGACATTGTTAATACATTTATCTGGGAAAATATTTTCCTTAAATTGGAGCCAAAACACAGGGAAGGATTTCACTCCTTATGCAAATAAAAGAGCTCAAATGGAATGTGATTTCACATGAGGTTCTGTCTAAGCAGAGAGTTGAAGCATCATGAAAATTATTAAAATAGAACACAAAATTTATACATAAAAGAAAACTCCAGAGATAAACAGAGTTTCAGTTGGAAAACAAATGCCTATGAAAATAATTATTATTTCTAACTCAGATATTCTGTTATAATCATTTTCTTTTTGTCTATTCTCGATATTTCCATGACCTATTCCTTTTGTGTTCGAACTCATCTCTCAGAATTGTGCTGTTACTGATGAATATTTTATAGCAGGTGAAAGATGGTACCTAAAGAACGTTAGGAAAAGCTCAATGAAGCATCCAAAGTTCAGTCGAGTGTCATTTTCTTTTTCCATAGGTTTAGTAACACAGTAACTCCCTCCTGTAAAGTAGCTTTCTCAGCAACTTCATAATTCCACAGCTCAGAGATGATGTATCCTCCACTTGGGTTATATACATTAATCTCAGTCAAAGCAGTTGCAACAGCTTTATACACTTCCTCACCGTAAGTTTTCTTCAAGCCTTTCAGTTTTTCATCTTCATCATCAATTACAGCCTGAAACAGCATTAACAGTATAAATATGTAAAACTTCCAGTATAGAAAAGACTGGTGAATAGTAGATCCAGTGAAGTGTGTTTTGTTTATTCCGCTAATTGATTCTATTCAGAAAGTAACAAATGCATACAATCTACATTCTTGAGTATTCAAACCTAAGAATAAACTCAGATATATCTTTAAATCAACTATTTCAACCTGATTCGCACAACCTAGACAAAAGCTACAAACTGGAGTCTAACAGCACTGGTTGGATAATCAGGCCATTCCTATTTGTCACAGAACCAGACAACCCCTGTTGACCACACAAAACTGAAAACACTAGGTAGAAATAAAATGCAGACACCTTTGCAGCAAAGCTGTTTAGAATGTTAAAGTGTATTCATAGAAACCTGGATGCCAATTACATTAAATCTTCCTAAATCAATACCAATGACTGATTAACCTTTTCACATCAATGATGCAATATAATCCGTCCGTTATCAGCATTGAATCACAGAATTTTGACAAACTGGTATGCACAATTTCCAACAATTTCTGACAGTAGCCTATATATTTATGCCACCGTAGAGGGAAAAAGAAACTAAAAATCAAGTTTCAAACAGACTGCAACAGAAGCAAGAGAAGACACACAACATACTCCAACTATGCAGTGTCTACAAAATAGGTCACATTACAATTACATTGGTCAAGTAAATCCAATAAATTCTCACAAAATGATCAGCATTCCAAAGTATACATCTGTGCTAGAAACTAAAACAAATGGAAGCCAATCTATTTCTTGTTTTCGTACTTAGTAAAAGACTCAACGCCATGAACCAGAAGAAAAGCATACCTGATGTTTCCCATTTATGGAAATGACTTTAATGGGATGCCATTCAGGGTCTCTAAGGTACTCCTCCCACAGCGAGCACAACTCAGAAGCTATCTCCTCTGCTTCTACCTCATTATATCTCCTCTTCATTGCTTCAAGAAATGGTCTGCTGTCGAGCTCTCCCATCCTCTTAACACCAATAGGACTATTTCTAGGTAATTCTTTCAAACCCTATTGAGAAATTAAACTGTCAGTTCCTCAAATCTTGTTTATCAAATGCTGAAGCCACCCAAACTCCTCAACCGCCCAAAAGAGATTTTGAACCAGAAAGAAAAACAAAAACTGAAGAAAAAGGACTAAAAAATCCAATTTACTACCCTGTCAAAGATTAAAAAGTAGATCTTTAAACCATTTTGGGCTAGTAATATAATCAGCATGTATCATCAAGTAGACCGAGGAGCTCACCCCACCCAAATCCTCAAAAGCACGCTACAATATGCTAGTAACAGTCCTTTTTTTTAATAAATATGACTATAATTACTATAGATAGACACTATCAACAATGTATAATGAAACCAGATTACTTGACATACATTAACCAATTCTTTAAGTGCTTCCTGCAGCTCATCATTGCTCTTTCGTTCCTTCACAATCAAGGTTTGGTTCAAAGCCACTAGATCTTCATATTTTTCTTCCTTTTCTCTTAAATCTTTAAGCAGTGTGTCAACTTTTTGCAGAACTTCTTGATTGGCCTCTTCTTCAATCTGCTTCATAGTCACTCGCAATCGCTCCACTTCAATTTCCCCTGCTTGTTTCGCGACAAGTTGTTTCTCAAGCTTAATAATTCTCTTATGGAGTTCCTCCTTTTGTTTCTGCAGACAGCAAAATGCCACCTTAGTGATTTTTTATATATCACGGTAACTTAACAATCAAGATAACGTCAGTAACAAGCAAAAGAGGAACCTGAAAACCAGACCTTCAGTTCTTCTGCCAATTTCGGTAATTTTTCATCAACATTCCTTTGCTCTTCAATCGCAGCACTAAGGGAGGTTTTTAGGATAGCATTCTGGAGGAACAACAATAAGACTTCATAAAAACTATCTTCAATTCAACTAGAGGTAGGCACGTAAGGGTGCTTGGTTCCTTAGGTGACGCTCCAAAAAATTCTATCATAGGTGCTTCTCTAGAAAGCATTTTTTCCAATTAAGATGCAAATAAACAAAGAAAAGCATTCATGAAAGAACAGTGCCCGCCTAATGCCTATTACTCTTAAAGTACGAGAAGTGTAAAGTAGAAAATAAAGAAAATGACCTAGTTTGTAGTGTATATTTGAACGTTCAAACAATTGGTATAACCATGCATCCATTGGTTCTAACTCCCTGCTGTGAACAATAACTAGAATATTTCGAGAAAGTTTCAACTAGCACATCCACGTCTATGAGATCAAGCCATCACCTAAGTTTTCAGCCTTCAAAAAAAACTTAATGCTTATTATGGTTTGACAAGGAAAGAAGGTCATTGTAATCTTCTGTCCCCATTAATTTTTGCAAATGATAGATCAAACTAAAATCAGATTCAGCATAGAAACAGTTAAGCAAGTAGCAGTATACCTGTTCAAGATCTTCGGACATTTTTTTCCTATCACTTTCATTTTGGGCCTCACGTTTCTGCAATTCTCTATGTTGGAGTTCAAGCTCCTTTTTTTGAGTTTCCAATTGTAATTTTAACTTTTCATGATTAATAAATGTCTGCTGGAAATGATCGCGTGAACTTGACTGGATCTTTTTTATTTCTAATCATACAAACAAGCATGTTAGGCCATCAAATACACAATATCCTGAGTTCCTAATAGGACGCATATGCAATCACAAACCTTCATTGTATGATTGACGAAGTTTAGCATTCACCACAATCAACTGTTCGACAGACTGGGAAGTCTCCTGGTATTTGTCCTCTATCATCTTTAAGTTCAACTTCTTGACTTCAATGGCATTGGTCAAACTAGAAACAAGCTTACGAGTCTTCCTAGATTCTTCTTCCATGATATTAGAAATGGTTCTAAGGTCTCCAAATTTCTGGAGCTTTTCACCAACAACATTAGTAGCCCGATAATCATCAGCTCGAGCTATCCAAGCATAAAGATCAGACTTTTTGCCATTACTGGCTTCCCAGTCCTTCTTACCATGATAGTCGGCCTCATAGGCCTTCTCAAATAATATGGCATTACTGAACCCAGACCAGTCTTTCTTGAATTCAACAAGAGCAATTCCAGAATGGCCTAGGTCATTCCATAGAGTGCGCACTCGTGTTGGATTGAAACCTCTCCTTATCAACTGATACTTCAGATTGGAACCACTTTCTCCTACATAGCGTCCATCCTTAAATTCAGTGGGAAGATTCACAACAACTGCAATCCACGGCCATACAAATATCTCAGCACGGTCATAATCTGCAAGAGTATCAACCTGAAGATCACCTAGCGTATCAGGTTTTGATGGACTGGCAGCAAGTGCTACATCATTTTCGAAGTACTTGGCCAATGTAAGATAGTTAGCTTTATCTATTGCAGTTCGCTTGTTGGAGCTACAGCTTCCAACTTCCCTCACATGGAACATGAGATCCTTATACATAAAATCTCGCTTTCTTTTCTTTGGACAATAGGCAAAAGTGTAGGCCACAGCTGGTATGTTCAAAGAGTAATTTCCACTCTTCAACTTATCATAAGGTATTGATGAACTAGCACCGCCTGCTACATCACTTGCCAAGTACTTGGCCAATGCAAGATGGTTAGCCTTATCCCTTGCAGTTCGCTTCTTAGAATTACAGCTTCCTACTCCACCAGCATGCTGCAAGAGATCCTTATATGAAAAATCTTTGTTTCTAGTCTCTGGACAATAGGGGCAAGCAAAAGCGACATCTGAATTGTTAAAAGAGTGATTACTCTTCATTTTTTCATAAGAAATTGATGTACTGGGAGCACTTGCTACATCATTTTCCAAATATGTGGCAAAATTTTGCAAGTGCTTGGCCAAGGCAAGATGATTGGCCTTATCTCTTGCCGTTCGTTTTTTAGAGTCACAGCTTGCTACTCCTACTGCATGCTGCAAGAGATCTTTGTACGAAAAATCTCTGTTTCTTGTATCTGAACAATATGCACAAGCAAAAGTCCTTTCTGATATGTTAAAAGATTGTTTCCCACTCTCCAACTCTTCATAAGCTTTCAATGGACCTGCTACATCATATTCCAAGTGCTTGACCAATGGAAGATGGTTGGCACTATCTCTTGCAGTTCGCTTCTTAGAGTTACCATTTCTTACTCCGCTCGCATGCTGCAAGAGATCCTTGTATAAAAAGCCTCTGTTTCTCGTCTCTGGACAATAGGCACGAGCAAAAGCCATATCTGGTATCTTAGGAGAGTGATTTCCAGTCTTCATCTCTTCATAAGACGTTGATGGACCAGCTGCGCCTGCTAAATCATTTTCCATGGACTTGGCCAATGCAAGATGGTTGGCCTTATCACTTGCTGTTCGCGTTATAGAGTTACAGTTTCCCACTGAATATACATGCTGAAAGAGATCTATGTACGAAAAATCTCTGTTTCTTGTCTCTGGACAGTAGGGGCAAGCAAAAGTCATATTTGATAGCTTAAAAGAGTTATTCACATTCTTAAACTCTTCATAAGATTTTGATGAACTGGCAGAACCGGCTACATCTTTTTCCAAGCGCTTGGCTAATGCAAGATGGTTCACTTTATCTCTTGCAGTTCGCTTCAAAGAATTAGAGCTTCCTATTCCATTTGCATGCTGCAAGAGATCCTTATAAGAAAAAACTCTTTCTCTTGTCTCCGGACAATAGGGACAAGCAAAAGCCATATTTGATATCTTAAGAGAGTGATTTCCACTCCTCGAGTCTTCATAATATTTTGCTGAACTGGCAGAACCTGCTACATTATTTTCCAAGCGCTTGGCCAATGCAAGATGGTTCGCCGTATCTCTTGCAGTTCGCTTCGTAGAGTTTGAGCTTCCTATTCCATTTGCATGTTGCAACAGATCCTTAAAAGAAAAACCTCTTTTTCTTGTCTCTGGACAATAGGGGCAAGCAAAAACTACATCTGATTTCCTAAAAGAGTGATTTCCACTTTTCAACTCTTTATTAGATGTTGATGGAATAGCAGCACCTGCTACATCATTTTCTAAATACTTGGCCAATGCAAGATGGTTGGCCCTATCTCTTGCAGTTCGTATTTTAGACTTTCCTATTCCACTTGCATGCTGCAAGAGATCTTCATAGAAAAGGTGGCGCCCGCTTTTCTCTTGACAATAGGGACAAGTGTAAGCCACATCTGATATCTTAAAAGATTGATTTCCACACCTCAATTCTTCATATGATTTTTCTTTATAGTCTTCAATCTCTGATTCAGTTATATCAGCATCTTCTCCATAACAATGCTCCATTCACCAATCCTTCTTGCTAGATTTGAACTTATGAGAATGGCACCTAGATATCAAAAGGCATAGCTCATCAATTGTCAGTCAAAACCAGCATCATTGACATACTTAATAAGAGAATTTTCAACTAAGTATGATTTCAACCCCAAAAGCAACAATCTGACTGAGAAGATCCGAATTAACCACAATGTATACACAGAGCGAGAGAGAGAGAGAGAGAGAGTGTGTGTGAGAGAGAGAGAGAGAGCCATCAATGATCATTGAGAAGACGAAGCATTAATAATGCATTTCTTGAGTTAGTTAACAAGTGACTATAGCATTCAATTTCTCATGTCTGCTAATTGTTTATTCTGAATCTTGACGATTGGTAATGGATGGCTATTGATAGGAGAACAAGAAGCTATAACTCGGTTAGTAAGTATGTGACAACAAGACCTTGACCCTGCACTTTCCTACGCAGCACTTCTCAATTCTCATCACTGCCACTAGTGCTGAAAACCAATAACCTTAACTGTAGCTCTACCGTGTAATGATCACAGGCATTATTCTTTCAAAAACAAATTAATTAGGTGCCCTTTAGGGGTTTCTACCATACATATCCATGCGACAACCTAAAATTTAACAGTGAGCTCTTGTAGTTGTGGATAGGACCAAGACATTGTGCAAACGCATATTGTTGTGGGATGTTCTCGTTTCCCAGATAAATCTTTTTCCCCCAAATAAGTATTTTATCAACTTTGGTTACTACAAATGTAAAAAGATCCTATGAGTAATGCTATGGAAGTGAATTAAACCAACTAATCTATGACAAGACTTGCATAAGACTAGTTAAATTGGGCGATAGCCTCGTAATACCACACACAACACCTCAATCCCAAGCTAATCAGTGCCGTCTGTATGAATTCTCATTGTCCATGTCACTTCATTTAAACCCGCCCCAAACCAATATGTAAAATTTAGGTTATGTAACATAGGGGAGGATTTTCTTTAGCTGAGGGTCTATCGGTAACAGTCATTCTGCCCCCTCAGGATAGGAATAAGGCTGCGTACATCCTAGCCTCCCCAGACCCCATTTGTGAGAATCCACTAGGTTGTTGTTGTTGTAACACTGGGGAGTGGGGAGGATGTACAGCACATATTATGGGATCATTTCTAACCCAGTAGCTTTGACTCAGACTTTGTATATATGTTAAAAGTTAATTAAATAAGTACATTTAATATATTTCGAACCCAACAAATGGAATGAACTGTGGTAGAATCCCAATCTCGAACTTCTAAAGTTCAAACTTTGTGCCCGCCTACGATGCAGCACTAGAAATTCTCTACATTTTCTACTGGCATATAAATCTCTAACAAGACTAGAAATTTTTATTTTTGAAAAAAAAAAACATATGGAAGCTATATTTTACTATGCAAGAAAATGAAACACAATGAAGCAATAATTATTCAATTTAACTATCTTTCCTCAATTTATTGAGCACGTATTAAACATAATGAAGCATGATATTATTAATCAACTTCCTTATCTTACCTCAGTTAATTAAGCACCTATAAAAATTATTAAAGAATTCATCCTATTCAAACATATTAAAGTTAAATTGGACATATCAGCAGTAATTCTCAGGTAAATTACAACTAAAAACTTGAAAACTCACAAAACGATCTGAAAGAAAAAAGATACCCTTTTGTCCATTGACTTGATTGAATTTTCCCTCTAAGCTTCAATGGGCAAAAAAGTTACAGAACAAATTTTCTTGAAAAAAAGAAAAAAGGGAACTGGAATCAAACGAGGTTTGTGGTAAATAGAATTAAAATGGAAGTAATTGAGCAATTGAAATGGGTTTGATGAGCTGTAGACGAAAATGGGAAACATGCAGTGGACACAACATTTAAGCAGTGGGTACAACTGCTGTCTCAGTATGAATGTATATACTGTATTATATATATTTCGGGGGAAAAAAATACTCCCTTCGTCCTTTTCAAATCTAGTTTTAGCAAAATAAATTAAGTCTAATACTCCCTTCGTTTTAATAGTTTTTTTATTATTTACACACATATTAAAAAATTTAACTTTTAAAATTAATAAATAATAAAATATACCTTTACTCTTAGGCTTTTTACTCCAAAGATAACTTTAGAAAGAAGAAAAGTTAATTCCTTTTTGATATATGAAAAATTTTAAAATATTATAGATCACAAAAAAATATATATAAAAAATCAAGTAAAGTGAATGGAGGGAGTAATTCTTAGGTTTGTTTTCCAAGGTCATTGTATTTATTAGGAGTAGGAATGTAGAAATTTCTATTCCCTCTATCTCATATTATCTATCATGTTTTTCTTTTACACGTCCCTTAAGAAATATTAATTAGAAAGGGAATTTGACTATTATACCCTTATTTATGTCTTAAGATAAAATTTCTTTTCATTAAATATTTATTCTATTTATGTATTATCTCCATCTTCAGGAACAATTATTACTAAGGGTAAAAAGAGGAAAAATAATTAATTTTGTCTTGAACTTCTAAAATGACAAATTATTTGAGACAAATATAACCATAATGTTAATACGAGACGGAGAGAGTACTCACCTTGTCGTTTATTCAGTTTTTAAACGAAAATCTATACCAAATTAATTGTCTTTTAACGGTCTTCTAATTCAATACTAACTTGTGCAGTTTCTCCCTATGTCATTACTACTCTCGTGAATATCATTTGCACCCTCAAACTTTACTTTAAAAATCAAACTCTCCCTCTACTTTGAAGAATTATCATTCTTCCCGTCATTTCTTAATTGACTTTTTTAAAATACCTATTTTAACCTCTATATTATTGTAACAACCTGAACGGTCATTTTGAGCATTTGTACTCGCTCGGTAGTTTGGGGGCACGAGTAACTCCATATGATGTATTAGGACTTGTGTGCAAAATTTGAGTTCATTCTGAGTTGATTGATATATTTCGGCGCGAGTTTTTGGAAGTCGAAAGTTCATTAAGTTTGATTTGAGGTGTGTTTCATCGTTTTGATATTGTTATGCGTGTTTTAAGGCCTCAAGTAAGTCCATATTATGTCATGGGACTTATTGGCATGTTCGTACGGGGTCTCGAGGGGCTCGGGTTAGTTTTGGATAGAATTAGCTTGTGTTGCGCTCGTTTTTCTTATGTTTCGACGTTGTTTCTTCAAGCATAAATGATACCACATTGAACAAATGAGCTCCGATTTCTATTTTGGTTGAAGCATTAGATCTGTATCATAATTACGGATTCATACAAAAAGAATCATCGAATTTGGATATCGTATGAGGATTTTATGGTTATTTTACTAAGTATTGAGTTGCCAGATTTGTTGTATGGGACTGAGTGTTGGCCTGTTAAGAAATCACACATCCAAAAGATGAAAGTAGCAGAGATGAGGATGTTAAGATGGATGTGCGGGCGTACAAGGATGGATGCAATTAGGAATGCAGATATTCGAGAGAAGGTGGGTATGGCCTCCATGTAGGAAAAGATGCCGGAAGCAAGACTCGGTTCGGGCACATTCAGAGTAGGAGCACTAATGCACCGGTGAGGAAGTGTGAGCGATTGGCTGCGACGGGCACTAGGAGAGGTAGAGGGCGACCTAAGAAGTATTGGGGAGAGGTGATCAGGCAGGACATGGCACGACTTAGGATTACTAAGGACATGCCCCTTAACAGGGAATTGTTGAGATCGAGCATTAAGATTGTAGGTTAGGGGGAAGTTGTGAATATTTCTACAACACTCTAGCGTGAGACTAGCCAGTTAAGAGTTAGTCTTGGGAGGCTACTGGTCATTTACTGAGGCAAGACTTTATCTGCTAGTTATTATTATATATCCATCTATTTCGTATTTTCTATATTGATGTTATTTTATTATGAGTCTATTAATAGTACTAATATATCGTCTCTTGTTGCTTTCTTGAGCCGAGGGTCTCTTGAAAACAGCCTCTCTGCCTTTCGGGGTAGGGGTAAGGTCTGTGTACATATTACCCTCCCAGACCCCACTTATGGGATTATACTGGATCGTTGTTGTTGTTGTTGGGTTGCCAGATTTATCAGATTAACTACGAAATATTCATTGACTTCGTATTTAAACATGAACACTCTTTTCAAATATTGAAACTAACATACCTCCTTCATTAAGCCTATCTTGACGGAAATTTCACAAGAAATCTATTGGAGGCATCAAAAGCAAGTTTTGGGGATCGTTTGGCATGCAAACGAGGCAGAACAGCTGGGCGAAAGTACTTAATATTGAAAGTTTGTTCATTTGGTCATATTTTGAGTTTGGGAGATCGGATTTTGGATAATTTGGAGGCGATTTTTACCATATGGATTGGGGTAAGTGTTCTATTCTCTATTTTGGTTATATTTCATGAATCAATCTTCATTTTTGGCATTTGATTGATGATTTCAAAGTGAAATTTGGGAGTTTTGACTAAAATTTCATGAAGTGAATTTTTAAGTTTTGAACATCGACGCGGAGTTGGATTTGAGTGAAACTAGTATGGTTAGACTCGTAATTGAATGGGTTGTCAGATTTTATGAGTTTTGTCGAGTTCCGAGGCGCGGGCCTGGGTTGGGCTTTTGGTTAAAAATTCGACCTTTTCGATTGGGATTGGTTCCTTTAGCATTGTTTGATGTATTTGAGTTATTTTTGGTCAGTTTCGAGCCGTTCGGAGGTTAGAACGTGCGGGATGACGTTTTTGGAGCATCCTTGGCTTGCTCGGTGTCACACCTTCATTTTGCATAACTACCCCGAGGGATAAAATGTACAAGGGAGTTTTTCCAATTTAAGTGACAATATTCGAAATGGGATTATTTATTTATTTCAGAGTCGCCACTTGAGAAAGGTTTGGCTTTTGGTGTCCCAAGTCACCGGTTTATTTTTGAATCCCAATTCGAGGAAAATGTTCGACTTTCCAATTGAAGTCTGCGAACTAGAAATTCTAAGTAAGGAATTCTGTTGACCCGAGGGAAGGTATTAGGCACCCCCCGAATCCCGCGGTTCTAGCACGGT